>OX376373.1:47639762-47845548 GCA_947369275.1 Nemotelus nigrinus | reverse complement strand
ACAATCATATGTTGTGAATACTAATATGTAAACACACATAAATGTCAAAACATATCAAATATGTCCACTTTGCGATTCTAGCGATATTCGACGAAAGTGGTGAACACTAAAATTATAATAGACTTGATCTAGCGGAGACTCAAACAATTGCACTTAATTTTAAAAACAACATTAAAAGCCAAATCCATACATTTTAGTACACATAATTTTCATTTGCTAATTTAACGAATAATGTTACTATTTAAGACCGAAATATGGCACAATAAAGTCAGTCTGAATTGGTAAGCCAAAAGAATCGGCGACCAAAAAGACGTTGCTCGTACAAGCTAAAAATATATTTTATTTTACATAAGTACGTCTGAGCTGATGCTAAAGGGGCAGTTAAATTCGCCACGCAGAAGCGATGACTACTTATTTGCAAAAACGACAATTGCTTTCCTCCTAGCTCGTTTACAAAAATAAAAACTTATCTTTTTCGAACACTGGTAAAAGCTAACTGCGCATATCGCATACCATTTCATGGCGATCCTTTGGCCAAACGTTCCTGTGAATCACAATATTGTGATTAACGATCCTACCACTTACGACTCTGTAAGTTACGGTCGTACATTTTTCGAGCGCCTGTTAGATTAGAGCCTGACAACATTTTGCAAATGTACAAAGACAACAATTGCATATTACTGGAAAGTCAATCCTACGAGTTTCTAGCGATGCGGATTTCGAGTACTGGAACAACAAATTTTCGAATAGTGGATATTACAGTTTATAACCGAGGAAACTACACATAAAGAATAACACGGTGATTTTGCTGCCAACATGAATTCCGATCCAACAGCTTACGACCTTGCGAGCTATAATACGATGCTGACAACAGTGAATACTACAGGTGTTGATTTTAGAATCATAATCCAGTTAATTTTGAAACCACGATCAAACAAATTTCGAAACCGTACGCGGAGAAGCAACATCGATAATGGAAATATAAAAAATACGAAAAGTAGCTTATGTAAAATATTAATAAACTACACGACTTGAAAGTTACAAAATCGAAAACATGATTTAAAAAATGAGGATTTGATGATTTGAATCAAAGTTTATAAAATAATTAAAGTAAACAAACATACAACGGGTTTAACATACAGCTGCTTTAATGTTATAAAGTTAAACAAACAAAAAAAAATTTGAAGTATGTGGAATATTGAAATATTTTAAATAGATATTAAATAAAACAAAATACAAATAAAATAAAATACTTTTGTATAGTATATAAGAGAATTCAAAATAATTTGAATGATTTGCAATCAAATACAGTAAAATAACGAAAAATTTGTGCATGGTCTGTGGTATGAGAAAGAAGTAAGTGAAATAGCAAATAGATTTTATTTATAAAAATAAAATCCCAATAGCATAGTTTTGAAAATTTAGCTGAAAGCCTTTTTGAAGATTTAGAGCATTTAATAGATAGCAAGATGAGCAACTTTAATGTTCAGCTTGCACTAGAATGCATACCAGTTTTCAATGGTAGTGCAAAACAATTAGATTCCTTTTTAACCATATTAGGATTAATCAACGAAAACCTCAATAAAGACGGGAAAAAGGAATTATTAAAGTTTACAGAAAATGTCAAATTGGGCTCTAGCGTCAAAACTCAACTTTTGAGTACAAAAACAAGCAGTTATGAAGAATTAGAAAAAGTGTTAAGAGATAGGTTCATGAGTAGAAAAAACCCACAACAAATCCATACACAGTTAGCACAGTTATATCAAAACGGATCAGTTGAAAAATACAGTGAGAAGATATTGCAGCTCATTAGCGAATTGAATGAAATTCAAATTAATAGCTTAGGACAAAGTCCATCTGCAGCAGAGAAAGTAGCGATACAGAAATCTAATGATTCTTATGCGCTTACTATTTTTAAAAACGGTTTAGTCGAGTCACTTAAACCTACAATTTTTGCGGCACAGCCGAAAACACTTATAGAAGCAATTCAAATCGCAACAGATTTAAAATCAAGCTATAATGCGACCAAAAATGTTATATACATAAATAAAAATTACAACAGTAATCGACAATTGAATTACAGATACAGATACATGCCAAACAATACAGAAAATTTATATGATACTTATAGTAAGCACAAAAATGATAAAAAATTCGTTAACAGTTATAGAAATACGAGAAATAATTATGAAAACCAGGATAATGATAAAAGTTATTATAGAAATAACAATAATCTAAAAAGAACTGACACAGATACTAGAAACCAGAGAAACAATTACCATATTATGAAAGAAACTTCACCTCAAATTTACATAGGCAGCTCAATAGCCCCAGAACAGAGCGTGAAACACATTGAAGTGTTGAACACACATAAAGAAGATGCATTGATCGATAATATTAAAACAGAAACTAATTCAATAGGCAAATACCGATCAATACAAGTCGAGAGACCAACAAACGAATGTTTTAACGATAATGAAATATTGGAAAATGTAACAAGCAGTATTGAAATGAATCGTTTGAGCTCCGAAGCATTAACAAATATGAAAAGTACACACGAAAATGGTATTAATCACAAAACAGTAATACCTTGTAAAAGAAAATTAATCGAAAACCAAAAAAATACCAAGCAGAACAAAAATAAAAATAAATCCGAGAAAGCGCATAAACAACCCCAGAATATAAAACGTAAGAAAGCTGATTTATGTAACAGTAATTTTACGATTGATGAAAAAAGATTGATTAAACCAAAACACAATATGAAGCCTAAAAAAGCTTTCCTTTGTAACAGCGACTCGACCGCTGATAGAAAAAAATTGATGAAATCAAAATTCGATATAAAGAATATTCGAAGAATGATCATGGAAAATAATATAATAATAGTTAGATGCAGTGACAATCCATCGAAATTAGTTTTGCCATTGGAGAAGCTGACATCTCAAATAACTGAAAAAAAGATATCAAATGTGTGCCGAAACAAGAGTCAGAAAATTCCTCACAAATCTAATATAGAGAAGTTCAAAAACATGCTCAATAAAATGCAACAAAACATTCAAATACAAAATGAACCGATGAAAATAATAATCTACAAAACCCCAAAGAGAATAATTGAGAGCTTAATCCAATTTAATTACATTAGCGAGCTACAAATCAAGCTGAGAAACAGCATTAGTTTAATGCAAAATTTGAAAGAATAAACCAAAGAAAATAATAAAACAAATTCAAAATAAAGTAATACATTTATTCTTTAACATAACATATCGAATACACCTTTCGAAATCAAAGTATATTCAATCAAATACAGCAACTTATTCATATATAAAAATGAACTCGTTGAATTTTATAGAAATTTGAACACAAAAAAAAAACAGCAAAAAGAATACCACGAACCATACAAAACATGAAGCAAAAATAATGTTAACTCACTTATACTAGCAAACACAAAATGCAAAAAAAAAATCACTAGAATTTATTACAACTAAATGCACTATAAATATTAAAATATAAAAAAAAAACATTACTTTATAAGCATTGTAATTACATTGTTATTTCAAACAAAATTAATGAAAACCTTCATACATTCACACATTAACTAATATTTATAGAAATTATTATTTTTTTTACAAGCAAGAATACCAAATTACAAAAATAACATAAAAAAAGCTTTGAGTAGAAAATCGCACATATATTTTAAGTTAAAACTAAACGAAACACTTATGAATTAAATATTCAAACCTAAACTTTCTATGTACATAAACAAAAACGTCAAAAAATGTGATTAAAATTGTAAAGTATGGATTTGAGTTCAAAAAAAAAAATTTCCTTTCTACAGAAAAGAAATTTTTTTCCCCAAAGGAGGAGGGTGTTGTGAATACTAATATGTAAACACACATAAATGTCAAAACATATCAAATATGTCCACTTTGCGATTCTAGCGATATTCGACGAAAGTGGTGAACACTAAAATTATAATAGACTTGATCTAGCGGAGACTCAAACAATTGCACTTAATTTTAAAAACAACATTAAAAGCCAAATCCATACATTTTAGTACACATAATTTTCATTTGCTAATTTAACGAATAATGTTACTATTTAAGACCGAAATATGGCACAATAAAGTCAGTCTGAATTGGTAAGCCAAAAGAATCGGCGACCAAAAAGACGTTGCTCGTACAAGCTAAAAATATATTTTATTTTACATAAGTACGTCTGAGCTGATGCTAAAGGGGCGGTTAAATTCGCCACGCAGAAGCGATGACTACTTATTTGCAAAAACGACAATTGCTTTCCTCCTAGCTCGTTTACAAAAATAAAAACTTATCTTTTTCGAACACTGGTAAAAGCTAACTGCGCATATCGCATACCATTTCACATAGCTGGCAACCCTATCATTGTTTTTCAAACTAGATTTCTACTGAATATTGTCTACAATAATTTAAATTTGCCATATGAATTTCATTATGATACCATGACTGTACTAGAGGCTATAGGGGAAAGAGCTTTATTCAAATAAAATCACATTATATAAACAACTTGGTGCAGTTGCACCAATTTTTGACGATTCTAAAAGCATATAGATATATAACTTAGATGCTTTGCTTTTATATAATCTTTTGGTGCTTTTATAAAATCGAAGTCGTTTGTCATAAATTATGCTTACCATAGAAGGGGGATGATGGATGAATAAGCTAATAAACTTGGTTATAGATTCAAGTAACAAACAATAAAATTTCCAAAACTCGGAACATTTAAATATCGGTTGCTTATTTTATTGTAAATGGTTTGCTTATGAATAGAAAATGGAAGCATCTGTTGGTGCAATATTTACGAAACTGTCCGGTGCTAGCAATCATGTGCTAGCACCATAGCTGCTTCACGTTGTATTAAACCCAGTCTATGAATTTCGTTTCGATTGAATGGCTGCGCTGTAAGTTATAGGAGTGAATTAAATTTTAGGGTTACCATCGTCCAAACTTTTTAAATTTTTGAAACGTAAATATTTGTTGTTAATTGTCATTGCAGGATCATTCCCATTTGGAAATTTTATGACAACATCGCTCGATAAAGAAATGTCAATAAATTACGAAATTCATCATAGCTGGCAACCATTTCACGATTTTTCAAAAAAATTTCAACAGAATTCAAAACGCAACAAGATATGCTTTTCACATGAATTTCGTTTTGATTTCGTCACTGCATCGGAAGTTGTAGGGAAAAACCCGTTATTTTCCTGAGCAAATTTACAATATTTAGGAGTCAAAAATTGCCGTAACTGGCGTTCCCATGCTAATTTTTCAACCAAATTTCTATGAAATCTATCTTAGAGTAAGGTTAAATGAATTTTGTTAAAATCTGGTGGCTAAATCGGAAGCTATAGGCCAAAAACCAGTTTTTTTTCAGCGATTTTTCCAAATGGCACCACTGCCACAGTGTTGCTGGTTTTTCAAAATCACTTCTATCAGACTTGTTTCTAGCTAACTCCAACATGTCCTGTAAATTTCATATTGATCGCATTATCCGATCGTCAGTTCTCGTGAACAGAAGTTTTGAGTGCTGAAAATAGAGGTAATTTGGTAACGGGTTGCCGTTCTTGTTTACCGCGAGATTTTGAAATATTTTATTTGACTTGGTGGACAAAAGTAAAAATTTATCAATAATTTGAATTTATTTTCAAAAATCAAACATTTTTCAGGAAGGTCGATGATTTGAAGGATTTTTGTTCAGGAGCTTGCTGTAGCTACCGAGTTGCCTGCACAGTCTTGAAAGTCCATGTGTGTAAAATTCTAATCTATATCAATACGCTCTAAAAATTACATGATGATCCATTGTTTTTCTTAGAAGTTATGACAAATCGAAATTGCCTACTTTTAGACACTCAGCGCCTACACAAGGCTCAAAATTTCAATTTCTTTATCATAAGCAAACTTAGAACATAATAAGTTTTCATTCCTAGTGCTTTTTTTTAACAAAAATTTACACTGCTTGGAAATATAGGAGCACCTGAAAATTCACTTAAATGCCCGGCGCCGCCAAACGGTTTAAGATATCTGAATTCTAGCAAGTCATGGACCTACCTGTTATATACATCTATGTTCTTCGAAAATTTCAGCTCAATCGGATCGGCCACTCCAGAGATTATCTCTCTTAACCATTTTGCTGTTATATATACAGTGGCTCACAGCTTATTTGATACAGTGCTTCTTTAAAAAATTAAGTTGCAATAACTCAAAACATAATAACAATATCAAAAAAATTTGAACACCATTTTGAAGGCAATTGTTTGTTGTTTATTAAACAAGTTTATATTTGTTACAAAGTTGCTGTTTTACATCTTAAAAAACAAAAAAAAGTAAAAGTAATAACATATTTCATGTCACAGCTTATTTGATACAGTTTGATTAAACATTAATATTGTTGTGAATTATGAGGTTTCCAGTTGATTTCAATACTTTGTATGATAGCCCTTAGACTTAAGCAGAGCCTGGAGCCTATTCGGCATTGAGTCAACGAGTTTTTTTGTGATATCAGGAGTATTTTTTTGCCATTCCTCTAGCAGTGCTTTCTTCAGGTCTTGTTTATTAGAAATCTTGTGTTTTCTAATGTTTTTATCCAACAAAGTCCACAGATTCTCAATGACGTTCATATCTGGTGACTGTGCCGGCGGACACATCAAATAAGGGCACTCCCAAATTGGCCAGGACTGCGCAATTCCCAACTTGTGCTTTGAATCGTTGTCTTGGTACAACCGAAATTGGTTGAAAACACCCAGTTTTTCAGTGCTTTGCAGCAAATTGTTTTGGAGTACATCAAGGTACTTTGTTTGGTCCATTGTTTCTTCAATAAACTTTACATTTCTGACTCCGGCTGCGGACATGAAAGCCCAAACTATCACATTGCCTCCACCATGCTTCACAGTAGCTTTGAGGTTCTCCTTGTTTAGCTCAGTGTTTGCCTTGCGCCAGACATATGACATTACGTCGGAGCCAAAAATGTTAAACTTGGACTCGTCCGCAAAAATAACCGTATTCCAGAACGCGGATGGCTTTCCCACATGCTCTTTGGCAAAGGCAAATCGGCTTATTGTATTTTTTTTGGAAATGAAAGGCTTCCTACGAGCTACTCGGACCCTGAAATCATGGTCGCGAAGCACTCGTCGGACGGATTCAGCACTACATGACTTCCTTAATTCACGATGAACCTCAGTAACCAATTTTGGAGCGGAAATCTTTGTGTTTGCTTTCACTTTCCTTACAATGTATCGTTCGTCGGATACGGTGAAAATATTGTTTGACGCATTTCTCCTCTTATTTTCTACCCGATTTTCGTGTAGGAAGCGCTCAATTATGTGCTGCACTGTAGAAACACTCAAACTCACACTTTCAGCAATTTTTCGAACACTTTGTCCTTTTTTAAAGTGGTTTAATCCCAACTCGCGCTGTTCAATTGTGGTGCCATGACCCATTTTACAATTTTGGCTCATTTTGGCACTTCAGCTTACAAGATCTTGCTAAAAATTACCTAAGCCAATGTCTAACACAACCAAAAATTCAAGAAACAAAAACAAGACAGATTAACGGTGCGACAAATAGAAGTTTATTCGCATTGAAGTGTCTGTATCAAATAAGCTGTGAGCTGCAATTTTTCTGCGCCAGTGGTATTTCGCTTTTACCGGACGCCGAAGAATATTGCTGGAACTTTTTTTGTTTGCATTGTATTCGCTGAACATGCATCTAGTCAAATACGTTTAAATTTTTTGGATAGGGTTCTGAATTTCAAAGTTACAGTGATTTGCATTTTCAAATAGTCACTGTATCAAATAAGCTGTGAGCCACTGTATATATATATATATATATATATATATATATATATATATATATATATATATATATATATATATATATATATATATATATATATATATATATATATATGTCGAATTTTCGCGAAGCGATTTTAATACTAATGTTCTTCGAACACTAGTAAAAACAGGATCCGAACTTTTACATCTTTCCTCGGAAAACTTTTTTTTACATCCTCTAGTGACTTTTACACCTTTCGTCGGCTCAAGGAATATTTTCGGGGTAAGAAATTTGAAGATGATAGTGAAGTGATGGCCGATGTTGAGGCATTTTAGGAGAGCCAAGATAAAGAGTTTTTTTCTAAGGGTATCCTGGGTTTGGAAATAAGATGGACTAAATGTATTTGTTTGTTAGGAGACTATGTTGAAAAATAACTATATCCTTTAAGTTTAATCACCTTATTCTTTATCATTACTTATTGATCAACCCTGGTACAAACGTTGCAACGTTGGCAGGTGTTACTTTGCCTCCACCGCGCTGAAATGTTACTAAGACCAGAAACCTTTTAAATTTTCCTATTGGAAACTAATTTTCCACGGAGTATTATTAAATTTAAATCCCATCAAGTCCAAATAGTCTTATAGTTGCTGCATCCAAAAATTTCTAATCAAAATCAAGGCTGCACTAATAACGTTACATTACAGCCTCTAAACAATTTATCGAATAAAGAAGTCCCCCAAACCGGCCTACATGTGTTTCAAGTACGAATTTTATTCATTTCCTAAATTACAATCTTCTAAAATCTCCAAATCAGACCGTGAGTTTCCCAATAATAAATCGTCTTTTCTAATGATTCCGTTTGAAATTTCATGCATTTCAACACCGATCATATCTCAAATCGCTAAAGTACTCATCAAAAAAGCAATATCTCATCTGGAAATCATCGTTTGAGAACTCAACACCACGGAAGGATGCCTTGCTATGCGCATCATCTTCATCCCAACAAGCCTCCGTTTCTCGTCATTTAAACCCCCCCAAGCATTAGTTACGTTCAAATTTATGTGAATGGAAAGTCGGCACATATTTCAAATTTCGATAGATAGATGGATGGATGATGTTCGGATGAGCGAACAGATGAGAATCCACGAATCATCGATGTAGTACACACGTCATTGCCATCCCATCACAAACACCTCCGTAAATTTTCAAAAATATGCCAGATAAATGTGGATTTTATGCCCAACTTGTGCCGGGACTTCGCAAATATCTCGGGCGCCACGGGGCCGAACAGGGTTCCGCTTAATACGCGCATTTCGCATAAACACTACAATTTTTCAAGCTTATCCACGCCGAGAACTGACTCACTGCTTGGTACAGCCTGTGTCCCTGCAGCGACAGCAACGAGCCAGCAGCACAACAGAGCAGCTTCCAGCCAACCCGCAGGATGCTTGTCTTTTCGTTTGTCTGCAACCAGGCCATGAACGAAATTAGCACCTATTCCGCATTAACGGTTCAAACTCTCAAGTAATCTTCAATGGAATTTGCATGAATAACGAGCGTTGTATGATAATATCGTTTTGCTATCCTGTTTGTCCTGTTTCGTACTGCTTTGCTCTGCTCAGTCCTACTGGAGCCGTATCATATTTATTTGAGACGAACAAATGTTTCGGCTTCATCACATTCTACGGCCGACGTCGCCGTGGCCGCCTCCGCCACTGCCACCGCCACCCGTTGTATTTGAACAGGAGAATTAGTGCAAACGTGTTGGCTGCTTGGTTGAGGAATTAGTTCACGAAGAGCGAGGTAAGCTTCAGGATACTTGATTTCAGGTGATTTGTGTGCTTCGTACTGGAATCGCACTTGGACCGCGGAGGCATTAGAGGAGCTAATGCTTTTATTTTGGTCGGGTAATTTATTCGGGAAATTTGAAAAGTTATGAGAAATACGTTTGTTTTTAGGTGAACCCAGTCGAAGAGTGAAAATTTCATTCAGAAGTTAATTTCATTCAAAGTTGATGGTATCCAGGGGATCAACGAACGAACGGACCAAAACAATCACAAATAGTAGCGACGGCTACAAGGGTATGCGCTCTTAGAATTCAACTGCATGAATAAATTAAATTTGCGAATGTAAGCAATCATAGATAGGACACTTTTCATATTCCTTGACTTTGTTGAAATCGACTGGCTATCAGCTCTTTATCTCCATCAGGATATCCTTTTTTGAACATTCTCTCGCGTATTGTTCAAGTGCCTTCAATATATGCAAACTTGCCACCCTTAATTTCATGCAACTATGTACATAAGTTACACACATTTTTCTTTGTTATCTCTTAATCGCATACTTTTCATTGTAATCATTTCCGTCTGAAACGACAAGTCATCGAAACAGTCGACAAATTCACAAGAACCTCCATGCTTCCACAGCCAACACAAAGACATTGCTTTATGAGCCCGACAACGACAAAAGACATTCACATCAAACGTGAACTGTGGGAGCTTTTCACTTCTGCTCTACTCTGCTCTGCTCCACGTCATGACATGCCCTCGATTTCACGTGCCACTTGATTTACCGTCAATGACTTGATCTCTTTTTGTGCGACTCAGCCTATATTCGCTTTCCTGCTGTATGTGCCACTGGTGCCGTCGTCTTGTTGCTGTCTCATCCCCACTCAGACTTTTCGAGGCATTTTCGATTGTCTTGAGTCGCTTGCCAAGAAATTTCTGTCTGCCATTGTACTAGGCTAGAATAACTGGAAACAAATGGGACGAACTAGGAAGTGGGGGCTATTAACATATCCCAAGATGTTTTTTTTTCTGTAAGCGACAAATGCACCTAGCTGAGCTCCCTAACAGAGCATATAGCTTGACTCGGCTTACATAGGCAATTTCTTTCCGCAGGCACCTACACCCACGAGATCGCAGCCCGTAACATTCTGCGGGATTGGAATATACATTCATTGCGGCCCATTTCGCTTTTTGAACTGGTGCCAAGTATCAGTGCTCCAACTGTCAAAAACTGATGAGACCCCTCTTTTTTCGTCCATGTGGAACGTATTAAAAGACCACTCTTATACCGCACACTGCGCAAAAGTGTTCTCCGCTGGAACAAACCCCAGCCACTACCTCCTTATTAAGGGACACGAATCGTTATATGCATCCTATGGCTAGCTCTCTCTTGCTTTGATGTCCTGAGCTTTCTGCTTTCCAATACGAAAGATAATTGTTGGATTCACACCGTTGCACAAATTTCTTGTCTTATTCGAGAGCCAAAATGCCTATTGAATTCTCCTCATGGATTTTGCTCATCGCGGCACACCCTTGAGTGTTGCTCTCGGGAACAGCTTTCATTTGAAATGTCCCTATTGCAACCAAGTTTATTGAATGAAATTATGCTCACTTATTCATGTGAGGCTTGTGATACTCGTAAGAGAGCCGAAAAATCACAATTCGAAACAAGTAGCTTGATAAACAATGTAAAAGAATATAATATAGAAATAAAGATTATGCAAAAATTCGAATAACATTTACGTTGAGGGAAGTCATGTCCTTAGGACCGTATACGCAAATCTTAAAATTAAACCATTTTTTTTACTAATGTTCGAAGAAGATCATTAGTACTAAAATCACTTTGGCCAAAAATTCATATTTCTTTATATATATATATATATATATATATATATATATATATATATATATATATATATATATATATATATATATATATATATATATTATGTATATATATATATATATATATATATATATATATATATATCATCAAAAAAATGTCAATGAAAAATCTCAGGAACGCGCCATCCGATTGAACTGAAATTTTCAAGATACATTGGTGTGTATGCAGAATAGTGCCAACTCTCACAAAAAGCTAATAATCTTTAACTCTCTGGCGCTGGCGGCCATTTTAGTGATATTTTTAATATACCTATTATTCTGTCCACAAATAATTATTGCAAAAACTAAGTTAGCAAAATGAACTTTGAACGTGTTTTAAATGTGAATCAAGTAATTTTTTGGAATTTTTTAACCCCATGTGTGCCCTAGGTGCCTAAAAAGAGATTGGGAAAATTTGAAAATTTTTAATTGGCGACAAATTTTGACAGAGCTACCAAATCATTATGAAACTTTCAGGACATATTGATATTATTAAGTTGTAGATTTGTGTTGCTTTTAATGAGCATGTCGGCAACTCTGTAGCTAGGGCAGGCGCTGAAACTAAAGACCTTCAAATCATCGACTCTACTGAAAAATTGTCGCTTTGTCCAAAAAAAGCAGCTCATATATAAATCTTGTCCTTAGTTTACATAGCCAAAGTAAAACATTTCAAATTTTACAACGGGCAAGAACGGTAGCCCTTTCTCAATGTACCTATATTTTTAGCATCAAAAACTTCTGTTCACGGGAACTCACGACCCACTAATCATATAGAGTTAAGTAGGACCAGGTCTCATAGAAGCGATTTTGAAATATGGGCAATTGTGTGCCAGTGGTGCCATCTTGAAAAATCACTAAGAAAAATAGCTGCTTTTGGCCCTATAAATTCTGATTCAGTCACAAGATTCACATAATAGCTGAATCTTACTCTGAACCACGTTTGATAGAAATTTGGTTGAAAAATTCAGTTGGTGCTGCCAGCTATGGTAATTTTAGGGTTTCAAATTTTGAAAATTCGCTCAGGAAAATAAAGCTCTTTGCCCTATAGCTTCCAGTGCAATCATGAAATCATAACGAAATTTATCATAAAATTTTGAAAGCGTAGTGATCTTGCAGTGAAAATAAACAGCAACTATTACGATCTAGGAAAATTTTAAAACTTTTATGGATGGCAACCCTGAATTTCTTTGTATCCCTACAACTTCCAATGCAGTCATCGGATCAATACGAAATTCGCAGAGTAGGTGAACTTCAACGTGAGGTAAATGTGCTAAATGTGATAAGCAAAGGTTTGTCAGCACGAGGGTTTTTTTTATTTCCGTATCAATAAATGCTTACATATACATTTCAAAATAAGTAAAGAAAATAAGTAAACAATTACAGCGTTTAGAGCAGACGTTTAGTCCACGGACTATACACCAAATTGCACCTTAATTATTTAGTCCACCTGCTGTAAACACTCAGTACGCGGCCCAAGCGATAGGTCGATGCACGATTTCAAGCGATCTGACCTAAACTAGGTTGTGGACTATATCGCCGTAAACACACCCTACCTAAGCCTTGATTTTTGCGCGACTATTAATAATATAGGTACGTTGAATTTAAGCTCGCAACCCTCTCGTTTGACTCAAAATCATTTAAATAATCATGTTTGAGGGACAAATGAAAAGATAGTTACAGTGTATGAACTATAATTAAACTAAATGACAGTTGTTACGAGTACTGAATTCAACCTGACCAAATTTTAGGTCAGGTCGATGTTAACACCTTAGGACTAAATTCACTTAGTCCGCGCTATAGGTCAGGTCACATTTGGTCCAACCACTATAAACCCTACCAATGTTTAAATTTTCTAAAGTCTGGGAATTTTTTGGATGGCTGCCCCAAACACCTTTCTATCGCTGCAACTTTCGATAAAGTTATCGAAATTTAATCGGCCTAGGGTCTATTATTACTTAGGGTGTCCTTAAGTAGCTAGTGGTATAATATACACTCAAAATCTGCACAAATCCTCTACTGTTCTTCGAACATTAGTGTTTCTAGCGGTTCTGATACGCTAGGGGTTTTTTTTTAATTTTTAGCTACAATAATAGAACCGCCACTTTTTATCGCTGAAGTCAATGGCAAAATATCAAAGCTCAAATGTTTTGATGATGTAAATATTGCTTTTTACAGGTAACACTTTTCTTTTTGAATAAAAAAACGCCTTGCAATGTTTTTTTGAACAGGCTTTGTTTTTTACATACCACCAATCAAAAAGTTTTGGACCGTTGACACTCGAGGTTTCCGACCTTCGACTGTTGACACTTTGGTGATAGTCAGCAACGCAGGTCCAATGAAGAATCTCGTGGAAACTAGCTAACAATTAGCTATCTTACTCGTTTTTAATGTACCGAACTTCAACCATTTTGAGAAATTCCGGTGAACTAAACTTTTGAGAAATTGAAATTGTGACGTAGATTTTAACTTTGAAATCGTCTGCCAAGCAGAAAGATTGAATGTTTTTAAAATCGTGCTAATGATCTTGAATAAATTGTCTTACATGGAATTGTTGTTGGACTTTCGAACTCACAAATGAAATATTTGTGAAAAAAAAATTGTAAGATTTTGAAAAGTGAATTTGACTTTTGAATATACACCAAGGGAAATTTGAAACAATCAGTTAGTAACAAAACATTTGGCCCTTTGATTTCATAAATTCTTAAATTGTCATTTGTTATATATACATATATATATATATATATATATATATATATATATATATATATATATATATATATATATATTTATATATATATATATATATATATATATATATATATATATATATATATATATATATATATATATATATATATATATATATATATATATAGAACAAATATTTTTCCTGAATTCCATATATTTATCATTTCTTAATAAATACACGCTGAGAAATGACCGAAATCAATATATTAACATCTTAATATTGTTATAGTAACAGCAATGTCCCTAATACATGATTTTAACAGCTCAATATTTTATGTTAGGAAGTTACAATATTATATTTGCAGTTTAACATTATATATTAAGCTGTTAACTTTTTATGTTAAGAACATCTGTAAATATAAATGTTTTAACATCTTAACATAAATATATTACTATGCCAATATAAATGTATTAACCAAGGGTGGTGAAATTGTTGGTCATACAACAAAGTACATTGCTAGTATTGTTAGTTAGGATGTTAATATTAAATACGGCAATAGCACACTGGAATAACCTAATCTTGTCCGGTCATTAAAATTAAGCAGTGTTGGGCGCGGTTAGTACTTAGATGGGGGACCTCTTGGGACTATGAAAAAATCATAATATATCATAGCATATGGCGTGTTAATATTAATTATTGGTATACCAATATATTATTGTAAGACGTTAATATAACTTATTGCCATGTTACTATAATATATTGGCATGTTAATATTAATTATTGGTATACCAATAGTATTGTAAGATGCTAATATAACTTATTGCCATTTTGCTATTTAATATTGGCCTACTAATATAATATTGTAACAGACAAATTCACCACACGCATGTCAATATATAAAATTTTAAGAATGCTATGTGCGGGCAATATAATGTTATTTCTAGGTCAATAAAATAATGTTAAGAAATGTTTTTAATATAAATATATTAGCTGCAAAATATATTAAGGGCAGAACAATGATTTTTTAGCGTGTAGAGTAAAAATAAAATAATTTTGTTAATTTGAATGATGATTATCGCGCAGAAACATTCTCTCATTCTCTCATTTGCGTTTGTATTAATTGTTCTTTTGTCAGCGTGCCGTAGCACGCAGATGTCTATCCGTCCTGAACACTAACGCCAAGACTGAGCTAGTTGGCTGCCAGAGGGCAAAAATTAGTATGCTGCACTGACGACGGCTCCGCAGAACTGTGTCGCTTCCAACAATACCAATATTCGATGAGTCCGGGTCTTGTCAAATCAGGATTAACGCAAAGACCGTAAAATTTTTCCAATGGCAGTTTCGTGGAATGGTTGATTCTAAGTCCATCTAATGTAAAAGTTTTGTGTGAAATTAGGAAATTGAAATTGGAATTGAACGGTGAACTATTGTGGGTCACTACCTTCTATGGGAATTGCGTTTGCGATGTGTTACTCCGGAAGCTTTTAAGGGGTTATACGCAGTTAAAATCAATTTTTCAGAATGTATATTTAACTGATAATATTCCCTGAAAATTTCAAATCGATCCGACAAGTTTTTTCCGAGACATACGCATATTTGCAATCACATCTCGGACTGTTAGAAAGTAGGCGGAGTACAGACCGAAGCGCATGGGAGTACACGAGGGGGAAGAATAGCTCGTAGGCAGCATCAAATCGAAGTATTAGAAGCTGGTGAGGCTACAAAGGGTACATCTTATGGCCCTAGAACAGATGACTCCATGTAATTAAAAAAAAATTATCTATGTGGTAACTTTTTCCGAAACTTTAAACTTGTTTTTCTCAAAACTATGTTTCCAAGCCGGTGACGAAGATTGCTAAAAAAACGGCTCAACCAAACGGTTTGAAATTTTAACACAACTTTTTCAGATATATTCCTCAGGTATTAATCGAAGGAATAAGAATTCGGATAATTATTTCTGTTTTTTTTTAAACAATTTTAAATGGCAATTTTGGTCAAAAATTCGTTGTTTTACGAAGCTACCATTTTGTCACAAATCTAAATTTCGATTATTCCTTCCATCAATACCTAGTTTTATCTATTTACTAAAAGAATCTGTTTTGTTTTTTGACCTCAGATGAATTATACCGGAGAAATCGTGGTCACCGCCAAACACCTTTTTTCGGAAGACCTTCAGGAGATCGTCTGGAGGAGCTCACCAGATCAATATTTTTACAAATTACTAATGTCATTATATACTTATATGTTGGCACTAAATGCATATATACTTTTTGTTTTTGTAAAGTAAAATACCTTTTCACAAAAAATTAATAAAAAAACGTCTTTTTCCGGCCTTCTAACTGCGTATAACCACTTAAAGTACGAAATCGGTTTTTCCATCAGAAGAGAGAGATATAAGAAAATGAAAGCAGCAGTGAGAAGTGGAGCAATTTGCCTGAATCAGAGCGTTAGCAGTAGTGAAGGAAAACTATAGCCACTATGGGCAAATTTGACAGACTTTTACTCCGCGAACAGGAAGATAGAGATAGTAGGCCATTTGACACGTTATGACCAAAAGTTCGTAGATCTTAGGTATCGGAGACACCAAGGCGAATATCTGAGGTAGTAATTCTCTGGATTTGTTCTATTTATAGATTTTACCTTTGTAGTAAAATTGCTTCGCTAAATTTCATATATGTTTGCGTTTATTTCATTTCCTTAAATCTCTCTGTTTTGAGGTTACTCCAAAATACTAATTTGTGGCTGCTCCATTGGCTATCTCGCCTCTTAAGTTAATCGTCGACTTATTATATATGCAACTACTGTCTGCCAGATGCCTTAAATATACATATTTTCTTACGCTTACACTAACTTGATCGTCCGCGGACTCACTTTCGACCCCTAAATTGAATAGCCACTTTAGTTCCGGAGGGCTAGCCTGCGCGGGTAGTGACGAGTAGGGCGGACAGTGGCGATCATTCAATTTCGGAATTTTGGAATGGAATTCTTCGTCAAATTACCCATTTTTTTAGAATTTTCCCGAAATTTCTGTTGACTAGAACTCACGACTGAATAATTTACAGAATGCATTGGACGTGAAAAGGACTAAGTCTGAAAAACAATCCTGAGGTAGTGGTAGCATCTTTGAAATTTGCTCAACAAAGTAAAAGCATTTTGCCCTATAAGTCCGATGTAATCGTCAGATTAAAACGAATTTTATGCCATAGCATTGTTTAGCATTTTTGATTTGAATTTTCAAGATATTATTTTGTTACTGTTACTTTCCTAAAACGTCTTATAACCCTTCATCCCCGACTGGGATGCCAGGGTGGTAGTCCACCTTTGGGGAATGTATCCACCGTTGCGGCCTCCTTCTGGTGCTCCCTTGGCCGCCTAGTGAACACGTCGATCATTTCCCGATCCCTGAATCCTACTCCGATTTCGGCCCTCCTGGCTGCTACCTCTCGCCTGACAATTTGGACATGCAGATCGCGTCACCACTTGACGGCCACTCCCAAAGCAACGCCGGGGCTCTCTGCACTCCCTCGACATGTGCCCCTCCCGTTTGCTGTTCCAGCACTGCACTCGTTGCGGTCCCGCCAACACTGCCACTTGATCCGCGATTCCCGTTTCTACATACGCTAGGTCAGGCTCTAAACAATGCCAAGATCGCGTGTTTGGAGGTAGAAAATAGAGATGGGCAAAATGTCATAGCTCATGACGCATTGCTCTTTCTTACAGTGCAGCGCCTGAAAAAAGCACAGCATAGTCTGTGAGCGAAAGCTTTCGTTTGAATAAACTTAATGAAATGCGAAGCGAACAGTGTACTGAGAGTACGGCGCAATACTGTAAAATACTCTAAAAAAGAGCAATCAGTGATATGTCATATGTCATTTTGCCCATCTCTAGTAGAAAAGCCGCTACTGATGCTCTTGTAGCATCCAAAGTCCGGCCCATTTTAACTAACTCCACAATCGTATCTACCGGAGTCAAACTGAGTTTCTGCTGGTAGAACGGCGCAATATTGCGTCGCAGAATGCGTAACTTTTCTCGCTCCGTGCAGTTAATCTTTAAGCGACTGACTGAACAGACCCCCATGGATTCACTTTCTACCTGACGGCAGAAACTCCGCTTTCAGCTCTTCCGCCAGTTCGCCCCAGCACTTGACTAACTTTCGATTCGCGCGGAACCATATAAGTGCCCTTGCATCAAAGAAGATCTACCACCGATGTAAACCGCTCCTCAACGCGCTCCAAAAAAGCGTTCACAGACCCACTCGAATCACCAGTAAATTTAAGGCCCCATTTGGCCACCTCTGCTGGATCGACTACTTTAGTTTGCTGCATAGATGCTGCCTTCTGAACCATACCGCTTGTTTCTAACTCGCCATTGCTGGGGTCTTCCACTTTTTCTTCCCACTTTGTGGGAATTTAAACTGTGTCAGAATTATGCCCATAGCTATCGAATCAGTGACATATTGTTTAAACACAATAGGAAAGTATAAAACTATGCTTTAGATATGCGAGTCACACATCCCAAATATTTTCGATGGCAAAACCTAATTTCGTGTAGAGAATATACATAAAGTTACATATGTATCCGTCATGTCACATTTCGAATCATACACAATTCACCAGAATCTTCCAATATCCCCTAAAACTAATTGTTCACTTGGCACTCGAACCACTTCATAAAACAACATTATTGGCACATACATATGTATAAGTACGTTTCTTCATCTTTCTCCGAGAGAAACGTTTAAATTACCATCAACAATATGACGTCATCAGTCGAATTCAAAATCAAACTAAATTCACGCTCAAAATACAATATCGACCCGACAGCATCTACACAGCTATTCGGCAAACTAAGACTGAATAGAGCAGGACCCGGCAAAGAGCATTGCCAAAAGGCTTGGTTTAATTATCACATTGCCAGGGAAATCGTATAATTGTTCAAGTACTAATTATTACCAATTTTATTAGCATAATTGGAAGCAAATTGAACGTCGTCGTCGTCGTCGTCATTATCGTCATTGGCGTGACTGTGCCGAACAAGCACTATTACTGTTAAGCCATTGTAACAATCATATTTGGAATTTAATAACTAATCGATATCTAATTGAACACGTTCGAATATCGGGAACAGGTAATTGGGTTTGAACTTTTTTAGTGAAGCGTTTTGTTTTGGATGCGTTTTTTGTTAGTTGAAGTCTTGGGCAAGATGTTTTTCAATGTAGTACTAAAAGCTACCTACATCTTACATTGTGCACAGAATCAGAAATACATACTGTATTATTCCCTTTATTTGCACTGGTCCATAATGAACCTGAATTTACGTCTACGAAGCCTTCTTCAAAGCATCTCAGATGTACCGACAGTCTCGCTCAATCGCAATTCGGCAAATTGAAACTAAAAGAGCACAAACGTATATACTAATTAAAAATTCCTTTCGAAATAAATGTTTGTCATTAAACTGCTGAGACTGCCTTTAAACTGCATCGCATTCTGCAATCGCAACACAGATGCATTAATGAAAACTTCAAGGAAACCAAAATGGCCGGAGCAGAGCACTCTAAAGTTGAGATATTTTAAAATATAGACGCCTGCCATAAAACTAGAATGATATCCTAGTTTTAATTCGTAGCAGTTTTCTTATGTCCCCGGCGTGCACTTTAGCTGGTCATCATCATCCGTTTCTTCATTTGAAAGCTATGCTCACTATCCGTATCTATCTGTGCTTTCGTAATTCGGCAGCAGTCTACAGAAGTACGATACGCGCTAGTTGGATGGGTGCATCCAGTGCTGCCTCGAAGCAATAGTGAAGCAAGTCAAGTAATAAATGCTTTGTGCATATCTGCCATGCAAATTAGATTTTTTAATTTTCCTTCGAGATTTTCATTATATTATCTGATGTAGAAGATATTTTTGCATATGCAAAATAAAATCGTGTCAAGATTAATAAAGTGTTATATTTGCTTATTTTTAACGCACATATATCTGGAATTTGTTACGGAAAGGAACAATAAACTGGCACTGACACTAAGATTTTTCACATTTTTCACAAACTGAAAAGATTTCAACCAAACTGATTGTGTAGTTTAGAAATGTGTCGTGTAGTTTAGGTTGGGGCGTTTCACGAAGATGTTCCTTGACTGATTTTGTTTTCATAGTTCACGGCATCATGCGAGATCATTCAAAACACGAAAGTCTTAAAGCGAGCTATACTCCCCAACGTAAACACTCACCAACTGCACTAACTGCGTTCCAGAGTGATAATCTTTTGTTAGATATGTAGCTGAGAAAAAAAATATCTGAAAAAATATAATAAAATATTCATTTATTTATTCATTTATTCTCCTGAAAAATTTTTGATTTTTGAAAATAAATTCAAATTATTGATAAAATTTGAACTCTGTCCACCACGTCAAATTAAAATGTTCCAAATTCCGCGGTGATAAGAGCGGCAGCCCATGATCAAATTACCTTTATTTTTCGCACTCAAAACTTCTGTTCACGAGAACTGACGACCGGATAATGCGAATATAAAATTTACAGAACATGTTGGAATTAACTAGGACCAGGTTTGATAGAAGTGATTTTGAAATACGGGCAACACTGTGGTGGTGGTGCCATTTTGAAGAATCACCTTAAAAAAAAACTGGTTTTTTGCCTATAGCTTCCGATTCAGCCACCAGATTTTAACGCAGTAGGTGAACATTACTCTAAGAATTTGGTTGAAAAATTAATATAGGGTTGCTAGCTATGACAATTTTTGTCTCCTAAATGTTGTCAATTTGCTCAGGAAAATAAAGGTTTTTCCCTATAACTTCCGATGCAGTAACGAAATCAAAATGAAACTCATGTGACAAGTGGACCTTGCTGTATTTCTAATTCTGTACGAATTTCGTTGAAAAACACTGAAAGGGCTGCCACCTATAATGAATTTCATAATTTATTGACATTTCTTTATCGTGCGATATTGTCATTAAATTTCCAAATGGGAATGATCCTGCAATGACAATTGACAACAAATATTAAGGTTTCGAAAATTTAAAAAGTTTTGAGGGTGTTAACCCAAAAATTTTATTCACTCCTATAACTTCCAGTGCAGTCATTCAATCGAAATGAAATTCACAGGGTGGGTTTAACACAACGTGAAGCAGCTATGGTGCTAACACATGATTGCCAGCACCAGACAATTTCGTGAATATTGCACCAACAGATACTTCCATTTTGTATGCATAAGCAAAGCATTTACAATACAATAACCAACCGATGCATAAATTTTCTGAGTTTTGGAAAGTTTTCGGATGGTAACCCCAGACATAGTTTAACCGCTGAAACTTTCGATGATATCCTTGGATGAAAACGGAATTCAAAAGATTGGTTGATTAAGCACGAGCATGTTGTGGTAGACTTATTGCTGCTGATATAATACTACAAAGAAGGGTTTTTCGTCTTCATACATTCTTAAGTCACTCAAGATAATTTCTTCGAAAATCAGTTTTCTAACGGTTCTGATGCGAAAGACTTTTTTTCTCTGTCTTTATCATCTTTTTTCTGTATCTTTTTATTTCATGCTCTATTCTTAGAGCTTATTTTTTCGGTGTATCGGTGTATCTATTGTTTGTATATTGTTTCCGCCATAATGTCTTTTTCACCATCTTTGATGGTAAACAGCAAACCTGAGCAACTAGGAGCTGGTTCATTGGTAGTTTCAATGTCGTATAATTAAAGAGAAACGTGGCACAGACCGAAACGCTTACTTGCTTCCCGTAAACTACATTTGTTTTCCAAAGCATCAGCTGCAGCTAACTCGTACGCCTCCTAACTTTGCTTTACCTTCTTTTGACTTTCTTTTATATTCTCTCATTCTAGAAGGAAACAAAAGAAACTTCATCTTGGATAATATTATCATAAATTAGTACGATTATAGGGGTATGTTGTAACAAGCCCCAAGATTTTGTTACAACTAACCTAATAGGTTTACTTTCTAAATATGTCAGGATAATATTAAAATGAAATTAGTTAAAAGAGTGAAAAACGATTCACAACATCAAAGTTAGGACAATATGAAAGCGAATAGGGCAAAGAAAATTTCAAATAAAATTAAAACCAAAACAGCAACCAAATTTTTATGAAAGTAAATTTTCACGTAATATGACCAAAATAAAGCGCGCACACACGTCCTCTCACTTTAGCGTCTAGTGGAACACTAGATATGACGGAATGACGTGGCGCAAGTTAAAGATAATATGAAGTCAAATAAAGAAACGAATAACTTAAAAGAGCGATGTTACAACTTACCTCTTTTAAAACAATCCCCTCGTTCCCGCCGAAAATTTTAAACGTATTTATGTAACGTGGTAAACAGCTAGATTGTGACAGAAGGCACCACCACAGGCACGATTTGTTTTCATAATGTGCTATAATATCAAAACTTTGTTAATTTGGATAACTCCACCCAGGGCCGTAGCCAGCCGTAGGGCCCGACGGGCCCGGCAGCCCCCCCCCCCCCCCCCGAAATTCCGCGAATCCTAAAATTTTCCTATATATGTGAATCATGTTTTAAAAATATGTCTATCGATAGGCCATATTTTTTAAGACAATGCTACACCTGTGAGACATATAATATCTCTATTAGCATATTTGATGAACATTCAGAAAGTTGATAATGCACCATGCTTCACCTTGCTCGGGGATGAAACCATGGATATATCAGGAATTGAACAAATGTCAGTATGTCTCAGATAGCCCGACTTCTGAAAAAATAACTGAAGCTCTCCAGAAACGTTGTAAAGAGTTGAGCCTCAAAATGGAAAAATGCATTGGTCAAGGTTACGATGGAGCACGTAACATGTCTGGTCATGTCAGTGGCGTCCAGGCGAGAATGAAGATTCTGTACCCATTGATGATGTACGTTCATTGTTATAGCCATGGTTTGAACCTCCCATTGTCAAATGCCATGTCAGTCCCACCTGTTCGGAATTGTCTTGGGATTGTGAACGATGTCGTGAACTTATTTAGAAACCACGCGTATGCGACGAAAATTCTTCAAGATCTCATCCAAGAACATGCTCCAGAGAGCAAAAAGAAGAGGCTTATTCGTCTTTGCGAAACAAGATTCATCGAATGACATGACAGCATACTATCTTTCGTAGAACTGTTCCAAATCATCCACATGGGATTAGAAGAAATTTCAGAAAAATCTTGGACTATTTCGAAAACTGCGGCCTGCTTACTTGCAGTAGTTCAGAAAAGCGAGTTTCTCGTCAGTCTCTTGGTTTGTAACAGACTTTTCAGCTTCACGCTTCCTTTGTCATTTCAACTGCAAGAAAAGTCACGTGATTTGGCATCAGCAGTAGAGCATGTTCAGCAAAATTTTCATAGCAGCTGAGAAACGTGCAAACGACACATTCGATATGGAGCTGAAAGTTCCGAGACTCACGTTGAAGCAAACAACTCGTTCCAATTATCAAACAGACTCTGTTGAATCGTACTTTCGGTCTGCTGTTTTAATTCCTTGCCTCGATACGCTGATTCAGAATTTGTCAGACAAATTTCTTAATGAGAACGCGGGAATCTTATTAAGCTTACAGATACTTCTCCCTGGATTTGCTGCAATTGAAAAAGTAGATGACTTGCATAATCTTTCGCCATACTTTGATGATCGAGTTTCAGAATCCGCTGTAAAAGCTGAGTATAAATTGTGGTGTGAGAAATTATCGGGACTCGAGAAAGATGCCGGGGTTTTACAAATATTGGATTTTTGTGACATGAGCAGATTTCCAACAATCAAATATCATTTAACAGTTTTGGCAGCTCTTCCGGTCACAACGGCAAGTGTGGAAAGGTCATTTTCGACACTGAAAAGAATCAAGACTTACTTACGTAACTCAACGGGCAATGAAAGACTCAGTGCACTCGCAGTACTGTCAATTCATGGGAACTTAAGTATCGTTCCGAATGAAGTTTTCGAGATTATGGCAGCAAAGAAATTGCGAAAGTTAAAATTTTAAATTTTGTCTACTGGATTGACGCTTTTGTTTGACAATTGATATGTATGTACATGACTGATAATTAAAATTACAGTGACAATATTGATAACAACAAAGCAGTTTTTCACTAATGAGTCCAACTTTGATAACAAATATCAATGCAAGACACCCACAACCATTTCCGCCCCCTCCTCCTCAAACAAAATTTATAAATATAAACCAAACCAAAACCAAATTTCGGGCTACGGGCCTGACTCCACCCCTTGCACTGGTGAGCAGGCGCCTAATCTGCATGACATCGAAGGCATTGATGAAGTTGTCACTAAGCAGAGGCTTGTCTGGGCAACTGACACCTTCGTCTCCAGGTCTGGATGGAATTCTGCCGGTCATGCTTCAAAAGACAGGTATGCTTGCCGTTTTCTGGCTAGCACAAATTTACAAAGGTTGCCTAGTGCTTAGTCACGTATCTGCAGCCTGGAGGACCGCTAAGGTTGTATTTATACCCAAGGCGGGTAAAGTCAACCATGCGCATCCAAAGAACTACAGGCCAATTAGCCTGACTTCCTTTCTCCTTAAAGTTTTCGAAAGATTACTAGACCTACATATAAAACAAAGACTTTGTACTCAAACTCTATCGAGAGCCCAGAATGCGTGTATGAAAGGGAAGTCTATTGAAACGGCTCTCCATAGAGTAGTCCTCAAAATTGAAAGGGCACTTCATTACAAAGAATACGCTTTGAGAGCCTTTCGAGACATTGAAAGTACCTTCAATAATGTGCACACAACAGCTATTACGGAGATCCTCCACGCACACAACATCCATCCCGCCATTTGTAGCTGGATAAGCAACACGCTTAAGCACAGGCTCATTTCGGCTGAGTGGTCGGGTGCGCAAATCACAAGAAAGGTCCACAGAGGCACACCACAGGGAGGGCTTATATCTCCTCTCTTGTGGAACTATGTTACAAACTCAATTCTGGAAAAGCTGGAAAGCAAAGGGCTCACGGTTCTGGCCTATGCTTACGACATTGCTATTTGAGTCTCGGGTAGGCTTCCACGTACCCTTGGTCAGCTTATCGAGTACTCTCTAGGGCTAGTTGAGGAGTGGGCAAATAACGTGGGCTTTGACATCAACCCCAATAAGACGGATCTTGTGCTCTTCACTAGGAAGTACAAAACTCCCAATTTAGACCCAATCATGCTGGGCGGCTCCAGCTTAAGTCTCAAGTTTAAAAATTGTGTATTTGGGCCTTATTCTGGACAGCAAGCTTACATGGAAGTCGAATTTAGAGGAAAGAGCTAAGCGGGCAAGCAACGCGATTTATGCCAGCAAGAGAGTACTGAGTAAAACGTGGGGTCTAAACCCTGCTCTAATGCACTGGATCTACTTGGCGGTAGCTAGGCCGATCCTTGTTAACGGATGCTTGGTCTGATGGCCAGCAGTGAATAAAACCACCTTTGCTAGCATGGCGAATAGAGTTCAGCGGTTGGTGGCCGTCTCCACTACAGGTGCCTTAGCCTCGACTCCTTCGTCTGCTATGAACGTCCTACATCCTCCCTCTGCTTGATCTTTTTGTTAGAGGCACTGCCGCAAAAGCCGCTGTCAGGTTTAGGGAATCAGGACACTTCGAGTCAAGGTCCTTCGACCACAGCAGTATTGAACGGGGATGCACAGAAAGCACAGACTACTTGGTTCCCACTCTGTGCTTCAAGCGACTGTGGGAAATGGGCAAGAATAGAATCAGCAAATGTGCCCAGCAACTATTAGCATCTACACTGACGGCTCCAAAACAGCTGTAGGAGTGGGTGCTGCAGCATATTCTCCAGATGCAGCTATGGAAGCAGCTTTCATGCTTCCGAAACACTGTAGTATTTTCCAGGTGGAGGTTTTCGCGATACGTAAAGCCGCAGATCTGGTATATGCCAAAGAAACTACAAGTGAGGAAATAAATATTTTTACAGAGAGTCAAACATACTCAATTGTCCAAACATACTCAATTGCATTCAGGCCCTGAACAGACTGGGTAACAGCAGAAGGGTCAGAATCACACGAGCATTGATGGAAATGAGAGAGCGGATGCGTTAGTCTAGTATGGGGCTAGTCTTCCCCATTCGGGATCGGTAGACATCCTTACTCCTATCCAAACGATTAAGTACTCAATCGACTCCAAAATGATGCAAGATTCGACTTGTAGATGGGGCACCACTCAGACCTGCAGGGTAACCAAAATCATGTGGGGCCATACAATCTCGCATCGATTAAATACCTCCTCGAGTTAATGAGGACTGACTGGAAACGACTGGTTAGCGTCATTACTGGCCATTGTCTTGTAGCAGCACATGATATGAAAATGGGACTCCTAGCCAGCGACACATGTAGGATATGTCAAGAGCCGGGGGTCTCAGAAACAATCCAGCATCTACTGTGTCACTGTCCGGTACTGGGGACAACCAGACTGCGATACTTCGGTGAGCCCTGGCTGGTGGATCTCTCGCCCGTGGCCGTGCAAAAGCCGAGGGACATGCTTCAGTTCGTGAAAAAGTCCGGGGCCTTTGATGGCCGCTTGGACTGAACTTTCCTTCTCGTGGTCCATTTATCTGGTATCACTATGTACCAATAGGTATATGTGTGGTCTTGTGCCAGCCAGTACAAACTAACCTAACCTTGCTAATTTAAGAAATCTTGGTTGATTACGGATAATCAATAAAGTGAAATCAAGCTTAACGCTTAACTAATATAACGTTTTCAGCAAGCAACTTTTCCATATATGCAACAATTTTTCATCAATAAAGCTATATCCTACGTCGTTGAAATACCTTCTCTATCCATGCTATGCACAGTTATTCGATGTAAGAATGAATCCTTCCGATGACATAAAATTGTATCTCCAAGAAGATTTATTTCAGCAAATATCTCTATTAGCATTTATTGTATGAATTTGTATACGAATAGAAGGACGTAATCGCATCATTTCATATGCAATTTCACAAATCATACGTAGAATGCAAGAGTAAAAGTCGAATATAATGTTTAGTAGATGGCATGAAAAAAATATATAGAAATTCAGATTCTAAAAATACGTTACGAGGAGTGAAAGCATTTATCTCCTTGAAAAGTGCTCAGTATGCATCGTCGGTATCTTCAATCAGATATACGGGGTGATGTGAATGGTCGCATTGAAATGTTTGGTTAAATATTGTGGCTTTGTGATACGAGAATTTATTTTTAATTAAAATTAAGAACGTCAGCAACGAAAATTCTGAGGAGCTGATCTGTTGAAAAAGAATGATACAAAAATGAAAGTACTCGAAACAGATTGTGTTAAAAGCTCCAAATTTTTTGATGAATGTGCAGCTTATGAAGTCTATGACTTGAATTTTCTAATCAACTCATTTTATCAGTCAGTTTTGAGTCATTTATCTCATTCAAAACGAAATACAAGACTGAGCTTAAGAGTTTTCAGGACTATGAAAAGGTTGTACTGAATGATTTCTCAAACTGAATCGTTTTCCAGTTTGAAGAGATTTTCACTTCTCTTTCGATGAAATCTTAATCAACACACTATTATATGAAAATATGTTGGCAATTTACTTGGATTTCAAGCTTTTATCATAAATCAAACATATTTTCGGATTTGAAAAATGTTTAATTCCGTTAAAAATGTAGCTATCGTAAAAAATGTCTATTGCTACTTACTTAATATACACCCTGTTGACAGCTCTAGCTTAATAAAATGTTTTCAACGAATGAAATCCTCCGCAAGTAAACCAAAGACATCTTTTGCATATCGTTGCGTTCTTATCCATGGCACATCTGCCACCAAGACTTCAGGATACATTTATGTCTTGCAATAAAAGAAAAACTATCTACAGCTTGATACTAGCTCATCCTTTCATTCGGAATAATGAAAATAAATCCAAAGTGAAGATTCTTTCATGTCTTCGTGTCCCAAGCTTACCAAGTCACTGCTTTTTACTAGTGGACGTTCCGTATGAAGTCCAGTTCTGTTATCCTGAAGAAATCGGATTGCATTCTGGTTTCTGGTTTTTCAGGAACAGTTTATTGATACGATACAAATTGAAATGCAAAATAAAAAAAATCAGTTGCTTTGCACTTTGTACGATTGAACTGGTCGAACTCAATAAATATAAGAAAATGTTCCGATCAGATACATTTAAGGTTTACTGTGAGGAGGAGTACTTGCATACTTTGAAATGTTATTACGGTTAAATTTGATGAAAATCCTACTAAGAAAAGATAATTTTAAATTTATGTCAAATATCAAGGGGAAGGTAAATATTTTTCGATTGAAATGACAAATTTTTGCGATATACGACTCGGCCGAGATGACGTCAAGACAACTTGTTGACGGAGGTCAGACCCATGATACAATGAAAACATGATAACGACACACGCGTATATATTCTGCTTCCAAACAAAAAAAACAAGTCAATTTGCGTGTCCCAAAGATAAATAAACAAAAATTGCCTTGGAATTGCACCGTTTTTGCACAATTGACTGGGATGTAGTGTGTTATTATTGAAAAGTATAATTTGTTTTGTCCATTATTGTAAAGGGTTTTCAAATAGAGATACTTTTTAAAATATAGGAGCAATAGGATTTATACGTAAAAATTTCCGAATGCAGCTGTTTTCATTCTTACTTTTACCTTTTTAACAACATTGAATAATTGAATAGCCTTATGTTAACAACAGCTGCCCCTTTTGGAAAAATTAAACTCCCTCCTGCATTCATTTCGCTGGACTAACAATCTCATTACTCCATCACTCGGAATTCGGTTTCTTCATGGATCTAGTTAAGTTGCAGGACTTTTTAGCAGCATTATTGAATACAACAGTTACAGAGCTCATTGCCTTATTTAGATATTCGTGGTTGGTGGTCGTCCAAACGTGGTCCGTTCAATGTAGAAAGCTGTCCGGGTTTTCTTCCATTCTGTTCTTTTCTGGTTTAAGTAAGGGGCTACTTCTACAAATTCCAATCCTTCAAATGAGGATTCCGGTACATGTTGCCAGATAATCAATGTTTCTGCAAAACTCTCGATGTCGTTAGCAGGCGTGAACCTCACTTCCGTCGAAGATTCTAATTTGAAGCATTGTCAATATTTGATGTTCCGAGATTACTAGACAAAATGCACTCATAGAATATGCGTTTACGCTTGCACTTATTATCAATGGAATGTGCCGTGTATTTGCGAATCCTGTCAACTTTGTAAATGCCTTAGTTGGGCGCTACGTAGCATGCCTTAATTGGGTGTTACCTAGAATGACATCGGCTTCACATCAAGCAAAATAGTAACATTGTCCTTGCTATTGAACTTGGACAGAACAAGGACATTCATGGCCTTCTTGATTAGGGTGCAGGCACTTAGGCTCAGAATCCACCAGTTTGTATCCGTCAATGTGCAATCCGTACACCCGGTCTCTAGCAACCATGGCTCTTGTTCTCTGTGTGCTTACACAGATGACGGAGCAGGCTTACAGTTCAAAAACGCCATTCAAAATGTTAAATTCTCAACTGAGGTGGGCTATGAACTCCTTTAAGCCGTTCAAATTCCCGGGCTCTGATGGCGTCCTTGCGGCTGACATTCAGCAGTTCATGGAAGTATCGCTACCATGGCTCAGAGAGATCTATAACGCTTGCCTACGCGTCTCGTATGTTCCCACCAGCTGGCGGGAAACTAGAGTTGTGTTTATCCCTAAAGCAGGAAAAGTTTCGCATGTTAAGCCAAAAAACTATCATCCAATAAGTCTTAACTCTGTCCTGTTTAAGATTTTAGAAAGGATCATTGATTACCATATTAAAAGATCAATCGATCCTGTGTTGATCTCGCAGTCACAGCACGCCTATAAATGAGGTAAGGCGGTTGAGACTGCTCTTCACGTCCTCATTAAACAAGTTGAGAAATCTCTTTACGTTCTTGGACATCAAAGGTGCCTTTACGTGGTTGAGCAGCTCCTCAAAAGAAGAGTGGTAATCTCTTCCCTGGGAAATGTCAGCCTAACCTCACAGCAAGGAAAAGAAGACCCTACACCTCAGGGAGGGTACCCTCTCTCCCTTGCTGTGGAACTTCACGGTGAATACTCTCCTGATGAAGCTGGACCGTGCCGGCTGCAAAGTGTTTGCTTATGCGGACGACATAGCTGCGGCAGTATCAGGAAAGTATTTATTTACGCTATCGAAGAGGTTAAATCACTCTCTTGACATACTTTTACGTTGGAGTCGTGAATGCGGCTTGAATGTGAATCCTAGCAAAACAGAGCTAGTACTGTTTACAAGGAAGTACAAAGTTCCCTTTTTGAGTCACCCAAACTAAATGGAGTCTCCATTGAACTGAGCCGGAGGGTCAAATGCTTAGGACTTATCCTTGACTCGAAGTTACTATGGACCTACAATGTAGCAGAAAGAGCCCGGAAGGCTTTCAACGCACCTTACTGCTGTAAAAGAGCCATAGGAGCTGATTGTGGACTACAGCCTCGTACTGATGCTTGGCTATATACTACTATGGTTGAGCCAACTCTATTGTTTGGGGTAGCGTACTGGTGGCAGGCTGCTCTAAAGGCTACCTGCAAACGGCAATTTGAAAAAAGCGTAGAGGATGGCTGCACTGCAGGTAATTGGAGCGCTCTGCTCCACCCCTACTAAAGCACTTTTCGTGCTACTTCATTGGCTTCCAACCAATCTACTTATCTTACAGCAAGCCAATCTTGCTGCTGTGCGACTGAGTTGCATCTACAGAAGTCTGCCATGCAAGGATTTTGGCCGAGGGAGTTTCCGCCTCAGTGTTTGTTGACTATTTGGCTCCGCAATGCCTACTAGACCTGGAGTTCACAGCTCGCATTCCTGGTAGAGATGAATGGTGTGATGGCATCATCCGCTAAAGTAGGCTTATCCGTGTGTACACCAACGGCTCAAAGCTAAACAATAGAGTTGGGAGTGGTGTATACTCAGATGAGCTGAGTCTTAAGCTGTCCCTTCATCTACCAGACTACTGTAGTGTCTTTCAGGCAGACGTTGCGGCTATTTTTCAAGCAATCGACTGGCTTCTGTGTAATCGAATATTCGGGGTCAATATTGGTATATTCAAAGATAGCCTAGTGGCTATTAAGTCCGTTGCTGGTCCTTGTACAGTGTCCATGATTGTTGCTGAATGCCGTGCATCTGTTAGGGAGGTATCGAGACATTCGGCTGTTCAATTGATTTGGCTACCTGGATATAGGGGTTTTCAGGGCAACTGTGAGGCCGATGAGCTAGCAAGGCTTCGAACCTTGTTGCAACGATTGGGCGTAGAGTTTGACGATTTCGGTCAGAGTTGTGGCTCTGAGGACGAGGAGGAATCTGTCCTCCATCTCATGTGCCAGTGCCCGGCTTTGGCAAGGAGAACGTTGGTGGCACTTGGTGCACCCTTTTTCTTAAACCTGACGGAACTGTCCCTGGTCAATTTAAAGGGGATAGTCCGGTTTGCCAAAGGCAGCAGATGTTTCCTGATTTCAGTGAGAAGGAGAGAGTCACTAATTTATTGTGGCATCACAACGGGCCTCTCTTGTGCCTCTTTGTGTAGGTCGTCAGGTCTCTGTAGGTCGGCAGCCACAGATGAAGGAGAAGAGAAGATGAAGCTGCCATGGAGTGATGAAGGTTAATATTTAGTACATTCGCCTTAATCTATTACGATGCTGTCTGGATTTTTGTCAGATACGATTACCATCTCCTGCTCTTCAGCCGATTCAAGAGATTCCGCAAATCAAGACAGCTACTTAGCTCAGAGGCCGCGACAGCACTTGCCTCCGATACAGTTGTTGCTGAGTAGTACTCAGATACATCATACGACGGTTGTTTTTTACACCTTTTTTCCTTTCATGTGCCAAAACCTCCGGCGTGAAAACTCTAAAGTCACCTTTCAATTTCTTGATATCCAGTTTTACGGAAATCCGGATTTCCAGACATCCCGGTTTCCGGATATACGGTTTTCCAGATATCCGGTTTTCCGGACATTTGGTTTTCTGAACATCCAGGTTTCGGGACACCCAGATTTCCGGATGTTCGGAATTCGGCTGCATTTTTAAAGTAATATTCCCTTGCTGTTTTTTAGTAATTTCCTGATAACTTGTTCCAGGACTAGGTTGAGATAAGACGGGCCATCCCATCAACTTGCTGTCGGCCACGTTTCGTCTCATAAGAATTCACAAGATTCGGCATTCTGGTTATCCAAACGATTTTGAGTGGAATATTGAAAATAATACTCTTAACTCTATAAGTTGGCTAAAGTTGTATAAATCAAATTCTTGCCAAATAAAAAACTAAAGCAATAAAAATTGATATCTTGATACCGTTATTTTTCAATTCCATAAATATATGTGAATTTCTTTTACATTTGCATTTGCCTGAAATCGCTTTTTTCCTATCGACTGCTATCTCTAAAAAATATACGCCTTATGATGTACTGCTACAATTCAAGCTACCTGAAACGGTCTCGTAGCATAAAATATAAATATCTACAACGACTCCCAACAACGCGGTTTCCACTAGGTGAATTCTAATAGTGACTCTATTATCCTCCATCTACTTGTTCGCACGATTTAATGATAGTTTCGGGGGTGGCCTTCAGTTGCAACGAGAACTTATTGCCAAATATATTTCAACCACCACCAACATTACCCCCATTGTCTCCACACCGCACAACCACACGACTTGCATCTAGCAATGACTTTAAAACTTTTCACAATAAATTTTTGACTTTTATGCAAATTTTTCCGCGTTTACCGTTTTCCACATTTTGTATTTTCCCGCCTGCAATCGTCTACACGTTCGGATATGTGTACGTTTATCAGTCCTCGATTTCGTTTCGGGTGCTGAAAATTAATTTTACAGGAAACAGACATTTAAATTTTGTTCAAACGGACGCAAGCGAGCCTGCAACGGTCGCTTCTGCTGTCATTGCGCTATCGACTGGCCCACTTTGACCTCGACTTTCCGTCCTCTCGCATGTTTTGGTAGACCGCCAGAGTCGTCGTTCGCTCGTCGGCTATACCGTTTTGTATGTCCGTATGAAAATGCAACAACGATAATTCAGAAAATTACCAGATTCGTTTGTGCCGTTTTTCGCCATCGACCAGCCTGCAAGGATATTTTTTCAGTATTTTGTTAGTTCGCTATGTGCGGATATCGATAGCAGTGAGTGTCAACGTACTATAGATGGTAGAACAGTGGCTGGCGTTATACGACTCGCGAAAGGGACCAAGGGTAGAATTAGTGATTTGATGGTAAGAGGAGCAGAAGCTGGTTAAATGAAATTTATTGAAAATGTTGATATCAAAAATAATTGAATTGTAAATTTGTATTGCATTAATGACGGATGCGAATTGTTGGGAAAAATTCAAATTTGTTTCTGAATTGCTTTTGTTACACGGAATGACTGTGTTTTGACAGAGACAACAGACATCTATCAAAACAGAATCAGGTACTTTTCTGTTTTTCCCCCCCCATTTTTTTCACAGTTGGTTGTTGCAATGCTTCTAAAATTGATTAGAAAGTAATAATTAACCAAAATTATGATGGAGAAACACGTTTAAAAAAAAAAAAAAAATTTTAATTTTTTTTTTTAAATTAATTTTTTAATTTAAAAATTAATTAAATTAATTTAAATTTTAAATTAATGTCACATAACAGTGAGAATAAATTTTGCTCTATTTTTGACGTCTTACCTTTCCGAAGCTTCAACGCAATTTACAATTAAGCAATTATTACATTATATTATTATTATATATTTATTATTTATTTTTCAATTTATTTTACAATTATTTTACAGCAGGCCTCCCCAACAACACATTAACTTTTGTAAAACTCATTCTGCCACATAAAAATGGAAAAAAAATTTAAAATCGGAAAAAAATTTTTTTTAAAAAAATTCATTTTCCCATCTCAATTTTTGTGGAGTAACACTTTTTAACCCATTTCGAGCAGTTTCCATTAAAAAAATTAAATAAAATGGAGGGGAAAAAACAGAAAAGTACCACAATTTATTCTCACTGTTATGTGACATTAATTCCAAATTTAAATTAATTTAATTAATTTTTAAATTAAAAAATTAATTAAAAAAAAATTAAAAAATTTTCTTGTTTTAAACGTGTTTCTCCATCATAATTTTGGTTAATTATTACTTTCTAATCAATTTTAGAAGCATTGCAACAACCAACTGTGAAAAAAATGGGGGGGGAAAAACAGAAAAGTACCCAGAATCATATTTACAGTATTTTACGGTATTTCACAAATTTAAATAAATAACACTTTTGGATTTTCAACTAGCTTATTCCATTTTAGTTTTATCGAAAATTTCCATACTTATACTATTGAATATTGTTTACTATGACGCATTATCTGAATTACTCTATCAAATTTCCGCTATCTTGAGCACTAAATGATTTCAATCAGAATTCGCTGTTAAGGGGACGCTCCCCTGAATTTGAGCAAAAAAAGACAAAATTTGTATTATTTTTTTTGTAGGAGAATGAAAAGGCGTACTAACTTCTAATTTAGCAATTGGATTGGTTTATTATTGCAGATTATGAAAATATAAATTAATTGTAGAAATTCAAAATGGCGGCTACAAAATGGCGATTTCCGTCGGCCTCTGCGCGCGAAACATGGCCCCACAGTTTCAATCCTGCAGCCTCTTGTAGTGGACTGAAATCAAAAATCGTTATAAGTACTTGAAGATAATCACATTTTTTACGTTTTGAACTAGGGTCAGCAATTTTTACGAAAAATTAATTCCGTAATGATCATTTGAATCATAAAGTCCAATTTTTCCCTACTTTTTTTCACTTCAACAACTTTAAAAAAATATAAATAATTATAGTTGATAGGAATGGCTAGTTCAGAACATATAAAAAATGATATACTTTCAAATGCTTTTTAGTTTTAGTAAATCGGATTGATAGAACCATTCCGTGAATTGAAACTAGATTGGAAAACATGGTTTCGAGAAAAATGCGTTTAAAGTTTTTTTAATCTTTGCGGTGGAATAACATTTTTTTTTGATGAGTTTTCACGACCAGTATTTCATCTTTATGGTTTTCAGGGTCGCTGATTACGAATTTGAAGTCAAATTTTGAAAATTCAAAATGGTGGATCTAAGAATGGGGGTATAAAAAAATTATATGTATGAAATTTGAACCACAATGTCTAAAATTTGCTTTCGCGGCTGACAAACACGAATGAATCATTATTTTTTAAAAAAAAAGAAAACAAAAATTATTCCGGTGTAGCAAAAAAAATATTTTTCAATGCAAATTCAAAAAAAAAAAATCTCAGTTTTTCAATTTCCGCGAACACTTAACGGCATTTCTGTTGATTATGCTGTATTACACTTACATTACGATCTTAGTCGCTTATTCCTGGGCCGTACATGATCCCTTCCTCTACTTCGAACTGCTTCTGTTTGGCTTCTTCCTGGAGACGATGTGCAAGGCGGGCGTACTAGCAAATATGGGATAAATAAACAAACGCTACTTTCTTTACTGATCACTTATAAATAAATAAACATCTCAAAACCCAACTGAACTTTACGGAAGTACTAAAGTATTACAAATAATTTGAATTAAAAATAAAATTTCCACCAAAACTGACATTTGGAAGTCTTTTTTCGGCTATCGTTATAAAAAAATATCTCACTCTACACGGACAGAATGTATTCATAGGCAAAACGGGCATATCGCGTACAATTATTTTAATTTCCTCATGCCACAATACCATACCCTATTCGTGTATCGCTACATACAAAGAATAGAAAGACGTTAGACGTGACACAGATGTGTTTGAGGCGCTACCATTCGAAAAATATTCATCGTATCAAAAATTCCTTTTACACACATATTCTACGGATATGTAGCTTTCGAGTTTTTGCACAAAAAAAAAATCGATTTTTTGGTCAAAAATCAGGGGAGCGTCCCCTTAAGTAAAATAAACACAAGCTAGTGGCGAGAATAAGTTTTCATACAATTGAGTTTATTTCCAAAATGATAATCTTTTCAAAAATAAAATTGAACTTTCTATGTCACTGGTCATTTCCTAATATTATTTATTTATTAAAGAGGTAATTTCACATAAAAAAATTTAAAAATATTGGAACACAAAAATTATCCCAAATTGATAATTATCTCTCAAATATGAATGAGAATAATTTTTCATGCAAGTACGTATTTCTTGGGATTAATTTTACTTGCACCTCTATTAAAATGGTTACGACAAGCTTGCGAAGGTTGTTTTGCTCATTGTCGTATAGTGCAGAGCTCATTAAAGTTTGAAGCGGTAGATCATTATTCTTTTTTGAAATAGTTAGAACGGGGCAAAACGCGTCGATATATGGTCGATCGTTAGCGATTTATCATCGAAAAAATGGAAAACATCGCGGGAAATCGGGTAAATGTTAAATTTAAGTCATGCCACCAACCAGTATATATGCAAAAAATATTTTCCGTATGAAACAATTGAACATACATTTTATGCCGGACGAAAAAAAATTACTAATTCTGACGATAAATCTTTAAAACGTAAAATAAAATTAAATCCTAAATTAACGGCGCACACTGGGCTGAATCCCGATTCTAGCTGGACAAAAGTCAGAAAATCAATGTCAAAATGTAAATTGTTCAGGTATTGGAAATTTTTCTTAAGGCTTCAGTAAACCTAACTCCACAAAACAATTGTTATCATAGTGAAGAATAGTGTGTAAGAAGTTACGGTCGAATGTAAGTAGAGCGTGAGACGCTCTCGCGATACATTATTGTGACCTTCCTTTGTATTAACTGCTCGGTGATATAAATGTTTATTTTCGTTTGAGTGTTAATCTAACTTGTTTAGATACCTTTCAAGAAAAAGTTTCAAGCACTGAAAACGCCCAATTGAAAAAGGTAAGTTCATACCATTAGAATATAAGCGAAAGTGATTTTGCTTCGTCGAAACTGAAAAATTCTTTACATTTTAACGCACACTTTTTTTTCGTTAGATTTCATTGACCTCAAATTTTGAGAATTTCTTGATTATGGTATAATTAATAACATATTCAACAAAAGAGGGCCATAACGAATCATAAATTGAGATATAACGAAAATTCTGGAGTCAGAATTATAAAATTTAAATTTTCAGTTTAAATTCTAAACGGACCCTCACCTTCTATTTAAACTTTATACTTTAAAGATCTTAAAAGACCGGTAAGGTTGCTATTTATAAAAGAAACAAAAATCACCTCTAGGAGAAGAGTAGATACTGTGCAAGAAGAAGTAGAAGCTCTTTCTTTCGAGTTCATAATTAATGGTAATAAAAATTTGCTTAATTTATTATTTCTCTATATATTTTTAGGTAAAAATGTGAAGATTTATTTCAAAATGTTATTGACAATGCTCGATACAAAAATAATAAATGCTCTTACCGAAACCTTGAGTGAATCATGCTATTTGTGCGGATGTAAGCCTACAGAAATGAATACATTAGAAAATGGGTCATTCCATAGAAAATCGACCAATTTTCAGAAAATTTTTGAATTCACCTGCTTGGAATTTGGAAATATTATCCAGAAGGCCTGGTAAGCTCATTATCGAAAATGAAATATTTTTGGAAAATATGGTATATTTGCGGAAATATGACCTCTTGAAGTTTTTGAGAAACGTCTGTTCGTGTTACATTCAAAAAATTGTATAAAATCAACTGCTTTACGTAGAGCATTCAAATATGGCTTGTTGTAAAGGGTAAAGTGTAGGTATTTTAGAAAACATCCTGCCAAAAAGGACAAAAAGGATCTTTACAATATCCTTTATCCTTGAATATTTCAAAATGCGCACCTTCGACTTTCTTAATTTTTTTATATATTTTAAACAGCTATATAAACTACAAATATGCAAAGTGGAGCTCGTAAAAGTATAGTCGCAAGAAATTTTTAAAGGAGTGGAATACTATAACCGCCAAAGATTTATTTATTTACTGTACAATGGAGTAAACTTATACATACAGTATCATTATATTAGCTAAACTGTAAAGTTAGAACATAAAAAAATATTCATACAGTAGGATGATTTATTGAATATATTGCGGAAGAAAAGTATTTCGTCTTAATGGTATTTTCATTCAAGGGTGAAACAAAGTGAATCCTCCGTGTTGAAGGAATTGTAAGACATTGAGAAAATCTATTTCGCAGCATCTTTTGCTCATTTTCATACACAGCTGAAGTGGTGTAGTTATTTGGTGATCATATGGTCTCTACAAGCTCGCTTTAGCCGCCAATCTTTTTAGAGTTCCACCCAATCCATCAGAAATACTTTTGCCGTGATAGGAAGAAAAGAAGTTCCATTCGGCTTTTATTTCGAAATCATTTAAATGTTTATTTAACTTAATAAAATTAAATCGATTTTTATATTGGGATGCTGCTCCATCAGAAAAATAATTGATAATATCAATGGTGAAAAATTTATTTTTTTAAAAATTTACTAGATGTTTTTGAAATAGATGAACTAATGTTGTGTTGTGTTTCATGCATTCCGATATGATGATCCCGATATGGTCTGCAAATCAGAATCGAGGTAACATACGCCGAAAGGATGAATAGTTGCTTGTGCATTTGTCCAATGATAGCTCTGTACTTCATCCTGTATGAATAGTTTTCCGAAAAATCGAGTAAAACTATTAATTTATTAGGGCGAAGGCGACTTTTTAATTCTTTTAGGTACCCACTTTGCTGTTCTACTAGGAAGAAATGTTCAAGCAATATATTTAATCTATTGGAAAAAGTTTCAAGAAAGTCCGCAGTATATTCTAATCTAGTTTCTAAAGTAGAAAGATCTGTATAAGACCATTGCTTATAACTAATACTGCTGATGCAATTTTCTTCAAATTTTTTTCACGTGTACTTAGAATAACGGCTGATCCAGGACAATTCTGGCAGTTACCAAAATAACAATCTGTTTGTAGAGGAGAGCATATCATCAGAGATAAAAAGTCCTTATAATTAGCCAAGCTTATATCGGAATCCTTTGTTAGAAAATTTATTTTTGATCCTTCAATCATTAATTTAACGTTTTGATGTATAACGCATACACAGACAGAATGTGTTCCTGAAGCTCCCGTTAAAATGCAGTATTTAGGCCGTAGTGCTGCAAAATTCAAAAATCCGACTTTAATACCGGTATTATCAGATTTAAATTGACTATATAGCTCTTTTAAGTTGCACAATATTAGTCTTTTTTGGAATTGCTCTTTGCCTTCACCAGTCTAGAAATATACAGTACATATAAATTAACTATTTTGATTATAATATAGTCCGCCACGCCATGTACATGGCGTGGAGGACTATAGTACATGGCGTGTAGGCCTATAAGCATAGCGTCTGCTCCTATGTACTTTTCGCCATGTACTATGGCGTGTGGCGCTATATTTTATCACAATCCTTAAATCAACTATGTACATGGCGCCAGAAGTCTATATATTATGGCATCTGGCAGCATGTGTTTTTTCAGTGTGCTTGAGAAAATTTGTCTGGAGATTATTTTTTTACTAATTTAGTAAAACGTTAATTTGGCTTAAGGATCAAGCATACGATCCAGCACGCTATCTCGTACTTCACGATTATATTGCGTAATAGGACTCGCCGTAAGCGTTTTTAGCTACAGACAATTTTTGTATGCGCCATTGAAGCAAATTCACTTCCAAGACCTGTGAAATCATTAGTGACACAAGGCTCTGTCACCAAACCTGTTTTATAAATCATATTCGCCGCCCAGGGATCGCGTTGTTTGTTGTTTTTTTTTATGATTTTATGCCTAGACAGATAGACATGAAAATGGACTGAATTGGAAAAATTAAGACCGAGTTTAAGTTTAGGCCTGATTAGGCTAAACTAATTCTAGTTAGACATGAGTTAGATTTAATTTAACATAATAAAGTATCTTTTAAGGTATTGTACAATCTGGGTTATATTTTACAACTGTAAAACAAAAAAAAATAAACTTCTTAATATTAATAATTAAGAATACACGAAAAGACGGCATGCCAAATTAATATTGACACTCAATATATGATTTGGTGTGTTAAATAATTATAAATTATTAAATAATAATAAATAAAAAAAAACCTGAAAGCGAATTAATTTGATTTTTTAATTTTTTCTGTTTTACAAAAACCGAACATTTGTACCCACTCATTTTACAGAACTCGCATTTCAGTTTCAGTGTCGATTTACACTCATTTACAAAATGTATGAGTTACCACATAATCTTTACTGAATATTTGGCCACAGCTGCTTTTTGAAGACTCGAGGGAGACCTATCTGAGATTGAGCCAGAAGATGAAATAACAGTTTGGAAATGATTTGAATATTTTGTCAGAAGGCATAGGAGGAGATGAGTGTTACTGTTATAAATATAACTTGCAACCTTAGCGCCAGTCCAAAATTAGACAAAAGAGTAAGTAATGGGTTTTTCATATAAAAGGGATTATCCATACTAAATCTGTTCCATAGAGCACTAAAGTCAAAGCACTAAAGTAATGTATCAATACTATAAGCTAAAAGTTGTGAAACGACAGTAGTAGTGTGAAAAACACAACCTGAATCGTGGCGATCAGTAGTGATTTGCAAAGAAAATTATAAGAGACAAAATAATTATCATGAGAGAAAATAAAACTCGTAAATGAATATCTCATCACTATTTCCACGGTTCAGGAATCGAATCGATTCCTGTGAACATCTCTCAAGCGTTAACTAATAGATGTAATTATAAAACTTCCTCGTTAAACATTTTTCTCAGCAACGCATCAATGAACCATTCATTTCATCATTTCTATAGTTGCTTTGCTCTCTTTCTTTAAAACTCACAGAAGCACATCATTATTACTCTTTTCGCTCTCTGCACTTTATATTCTGTGCAATTGTTATGTAATTATTGTTATGAGAGTTTCGTACTTTCCATCTATTTATTCATTCATCCATAATTTCAAACACTTGAAAACTTTATGCCACTAAAACAACCTGGTATAGATTGGCTCACTGTCGTCATCGCTGTTGTCCGTTTGCTCTGAATCAAATACAGCTAGCCAGTTATGTTATAAATAACAACAAAAGGGATGAAAACGTGACAAAAGCTTACATCTTTGGTTAGTAGATATAAATGTGAATTTCATTTTGGATAGTAGATACGGTGACTGCAAATCGTTTTCCATTGGTTGACATTACTTAAGTTCTGAGCTATCCTGTTGAATAACCTACGAATTTTCCAGGAACGACGGGAGTGCTACTTGCAAATTAAAGTCAAGTATATAACATGTAAGGCCATCCGGCAATCGGATAACAATATTCTCATAAAAAAAGTTAATTTTATCTGCGATTCATCCAGAAAAAAACATGTTATAGTAGCAGACAAGCAATAGCCTTGTGAAGTTGAAATGACATCAAGGGTTTTTTCGACGTCAAAAAAAATATGATTGTGATTTTGTATGAGCTATATAAATATTTTCCAGGTATCCACTCACTCAAGACTTTGAGAAATATTCAAAAAAAGTCCTTTAGCAAAACAATGATTCAATCAAATTCACAGGGAGCCTTCTAGTAACGTCATCCTAGCTAAAACTTGATGTAATTGCTCATAAAACATTTTAACATGTCCAACGCGAACCCAATCCATCGTTCTTTTTCGCTCGAAAGATTACAATCATTCAACATTTTTATTATCATTACAAATTGTGCCCCAGAGGCATGCTTGCTCGCTCGGCCTGCGCTTTTATGATTTCCATCTATTCAAGCTAAATTGCTGGACAATCTTTTTATCCATTCTTCAATTTTTATAATTACCAATAACTTTTACGGGCCGCAGCGATGTCGGCCCGATATTGCCGCGGGGAAGAATAGGACGGGCGGTACAAGTGACCGGCAGGTTTTCCATTACAGTTTCGCAATGTAAAGTGAGAACGGGTGAAAAATTTTCGAAGAGAGCCTCTACATCGCTTTCCAGCCCATGATTATCTCTCAATCGGGCAGGACGATAGCCAGGCAAGTTGGTCAGTCAGGCCGTTCATCTAAACGAAAATGCTCGATACATTTTGCTGGTCGTGGATTATGAAGAATTGTTTTGGAGGTTGTAAATTTTTATGCTGCTATCGACATTAATTGGGCAAAGGGGTTTAGTGCTTTTATGACGAAAAGTGTCTTGCCATGTAATGGTTTTCAACGTGAAGCGGAGAACAAATTGGGAAATGGAGAAGCAATTAATCAAAATTTTGTAAGGATAGAAAAGGCTGTAAAATGCTTTGAAATTTTTTTCGGTTTTTGATAGATGGTGCTTTTGTTGAAGCTCCGGATCAATCGATTTAAACAAGCAGACCTGCTTTCAAAAATATTGCGAGCAATTAGTGCAGTTTATAATGAAAATAATTCGAAACATTTTTGAAGAAATCAGAGATGGGAAACAAGTTAAATTTCAAGCTTCAAATTGTCCAATTATTTTTATTTGACATCCGAACTCGTTCAAAGCTGTGTTTAGTGAGCTGCTCTAGGTTGAGATATTTTAGCGAAATGTGTTTCGTGAGCAATTCGGCTACTTTAACTTGCCCGAAGTTGTACTGATGTGTGTTTCATGAGCCTGCTCTGAGTTGAACTAGAGCAATTTAGAGCACGATTTCTGCTCAACCTTTTTTAATAGAGCAAGTTCGGGGAAGCAACCAGCTATCTGTCAATTGTCAACATTGTGACTGAAGTATAGTTTTTATTAGTGACTTGGCTGATTGAACTTCCGACAAACGATCAACTTTGAGAATTGACTCTAAATTGCTCGATTTTGCTTGACTTTTTGCCTCTCAATTGCTCTAACTTGCTCGACTTTTTTGTGACAGCTGCGGTATTCAAACTTACCTTGAGATACTCTTCTTCTTTTTCAGAGTCATTAAACACAGCTCAAATATGCTGAGTTTTTTGAAAAGTCAAAGAGTAAATTGAACCATGCTTCAAACTTAGCCTTAGCGACTCGGCGACTTAGCTGCTAGTGACCACGCGACTAAGTTAAATACGAAGGACTAAATGAGGTTGTTTACATAAGCCGTTTTAGCCGCCAGTGAGTAGCGACTACGGTCACCATTCACCGAGTGTAGTTGCAGCGACTTGCACAAACTGATGTGTGAACCATTCATGTAAAATGATCGAAGTTATTTAAAATTGTTTAACTACGTCTCTGATGACATCGAAGCTGAAGCAGGCAGATAACATTAATCTTCTCGACGCAAGGAGTAACAAATTAATACATTTAAGGCGATATTCGTAAAGTGGTAGATCACTGAAATCATATGGATTGAAAAGATCTCTCAGAGCGAATAGTAAAAGCTGCTTCTGAACAGACCAGATAGTGCACGCATATTCAAGAAGAGGACGCACGAGTGAAATATATAAGGATTTAGTAACCCAGAGATTCTTAAACTCTTTCACTCGTCGCTGAATGAAACTTGTTCGGGAAAGCACTCTATCGTAATGTAGATTGAAGCTTAGCTTTTCATTCAGGATGATACCGAGATCTAATATGTTGTCAACCCTGCTGAGTGCCTTGTTGTTAAGGCAGTACGTATAATGAACGCGTGCAGTTTTGCGAGAGAAGCTAATTGAGCGGCATTTGGCTATGTTAAGAGGGAGTTTGTTCGCGGAGCACCAATGGTCTAGTAGTCCGGGGAAATCTAACATGGTGCTTCGGAAAAATTAGGGGAAGGCTGAATTTTGGTGTGAACCTTGGTACTGGCGTGTTGAACAAAATGTCAAAAGTCCTCATCGATCCGAGTGCTGCGTCGCTTTTTATACGGGGTCAAAGGTCACCAAAAGTGACGTTTCCTAAATATCTCAGTAACGGTCACGTCTTCAGAAAAACAATATATGACGAATTTGTAGCTTAGCAAATTTCCAACAAAAAAAATTATATAGCTTTTTCCTGTAACCATAACCGTTTTTGAGATATATTGATCTAAACATTTGTTCCTAACAGCATCCTCTTTCTCACGGCATGTTAATATTATCCGATTTTGATTACGACTTGGCATGTTTGTGAGTATGTTTTTCTATATTTAAGAGGCGCATAGAAAAAACATATATATAAACTTATATACCAGACTCCAGGGTAGGTGGAAAAGTGTGCTCCGAAAAGTTCCCCCCTCCCCCTTTGCCATAAAACGGTATCCCTGAGCATCCATCCCAAATCTTCAGAAATGAGCTCGTTGCCTACTCTTTGCCCACTGTTAAACAAGGTAGGATCACCTTTTATCCTATTAATTGCCTGTTCTTGACATGACACGACCAGCCCTACATCCACACCCTTCCCACACCCTACCCACCCCCGCAAACGAACCACCCCGAAATACCCGGTTTTTTAGTTTTTTTTTCCATACCGTCTTATCCCATGAAAGATCAGGGCAAGGTCACGTAATTTCAGGTGCAAATTGGTTTCGAGACGTGTCATATCCCTTTGGCGTTATGCAGCTATCACAGGATTGATAAAAAAACTGATTATTCGGGGATAATCTGCATCGGATTGAGCTCCTATAATGTCAGGAATGAGCGTTTACAGAATTATGCCATGATATTATCGTGCTTTTTCATGCTCCTAGGCCCATGATATGTTACAAAACCTATTTCCACCTGTAATTTGGTTGTTTTGTCCTGTTCTTTTGTGGAATATCCCATAAATGATGCCGCAATACAGTTTTTTTCGGAGAAGAGAGTAGCGAACAGATGTCCCTACAAGTTTTATGGCAAAGGGGGGCGGGGGGATGGTGGTAACTTTTCGGAGTACACTTTTCCACCTACCCTGGAGTCTGGTAGATAAGTTTGTGTACATGTTTTTTTCATGCGCCTCTTAAACATAGAAAAACAAACTCACAAACATGCCAAGTCGTAATCAAAATCGGATAATATCAACATGCCGATGAGAATGAGGGTGCTGTTAGTAACAAATGTTTAGATCAATATATCTCAAAAACTGTTATGGTTACAGGAAAAAGCTATATAATTTTTTTTGTTGGAAATTTGCTAAGCTACAAATTCGTCATACATTGTTTTTCTGAAAACGTGACCGTTACTGAGATATTTAGGAAAGGTCACTTTTGGTGACCTTTGACCCCGTATAAAAAGTGACGCAGCACTCGGATCGATGGGGACTTTTGACATTTTGTTCAACACGCCAGTACTAAGGTTCACACCAAAATTCAGCTTTCCCCTAATTTTTCCGAAGTTTCGCCTTTTTTATGTCGGATTTCACTGGGCTATAGAGAGTTCAGTTTAGACTGATAAAAGGTAGCGTCAGATGGTGACCTGATGACATGGTAGATTTTGAGGTCGTCCAGATATAGTAAATGAGGAATATCAGATAAAATCTCCGATATGTCAGGTATAAAAATATTAAAAAGATGAGGAACAAGATGACTTCTTTGAGGCACACCGAATTTAACGTCGACTGTCTTAGAAATAAGACCTTGGAATTTCGCGAATTACAAGCGGTCGTGGAGGTAGAAGCCAAGCCACTTTAGTAAAGATCCTGTAATTCCGAATTGTTTCAGCTTGGGGATCAATATGGAGTGATCAGCTCGGTCGAATGCTTTGCTAAAGTCTGTATAGACTGCGTCAATTTGATAGAAACCAGCACCATAAGATTAGTTGTAGTAGAACGACCTTTCCTAAATCCATGCTGCTGCTCGTTCAGTCGAGCGTCGACTAGAGGATACATTTTGCAGTAGATGATTTTTTCAAATAGTTTGGGAATAGCAGATAGAATGGCAATGCCTCTATAATTTTGAATAGAAGATTTCCAATACGAAGGAAATAGCCCAAAGGAGAGAGAATTATTGAATATAGTACGAAGGGACGAGATCAGTTGTTTTACACACTTGATCAGAAAAGTAGGAGGGAGGCGGTCAGGTCCAGGGCCTTTGTTACTGTCAAGCTCCATAATGGCAGTAAATATTTCATTCCTCGATATGGTCATATCCTCAGAAAAAATTGTTTGAGTCGCACCCGGGAATCGATACAACGTTGGGATGCTAACTGGACCAAAAACTTCTTGAAAATGGTCAGCGAACAAGTTGCAGATTTCCTGAGGAGAAGAAGACAACATCGAATTTCCAGTGGACATTGAAGAAGGGTAGCCGCTTGTTTTCCGCTTTATATTAACAAAATCAAAAAAAATTTTGAGGTCGCGGATTATATTCTCCCCAGTAGTTTTAATGTATTTATCATACACTTCGAGAGATTTAGTATAGAATTCATGAGCAATTAAATTGTATTTTTCTTTAATACAGTGGCTAATGTCGACTTGATTCTTCATTAGTCTGTAAAGTTTGTTTCTGTGATTTCTCAGACGTTTGTCTTGTCAAGCCAAGGCTCAGAGAGTTTATCTTGTTTCCTTATCTTAGGTACAAACTTATCGACCGCGTCAAATACTATTCTACAAAACATGGCTACATCAGCATCACGGGAATGTCACATAAACACATTTGTCCAATCAACATTGTCAAGGAAATTGTGAATGCTATCATAATCTGCATTATGGAAATCATATACAATCGTATTGTTGTATGTACTTAACATGTTCCAATCTGTAGTGGAAAGTTCAACTGTTAGAGCGGAATGATGAAGACTATTAGAAAAGAGATTCTCTGCGTCATTAGCTGGACTAACCACTACATCGTCATAAACATTTGTAAAGATTAAGTCTAACCAATTACCATTTTGGTTGGGAGTCGAAACAACCTGCTGCAAATCATGGCCATACAACGTACTCACAAGGTTAAAATCAGAAGACTCAAGTAGGTTTACTGGTATTAAACCATCTTCAGACTTATCAGAAACAAAACGCAAATTCGGGCGATTAAAATCACCCAAGAATATACTTTTTTTCCTCAGCACTACGAGAAGCCATAAAAGAAGATATTTGCTCGCATATATAATTGTACACTGATTCGTCAGATCTCGGTGGGACGTAAAATAAACCAAAACAAACCGAGGTTTTTTCAATTGAAACGTGGATAAATATACGCTGGAACAATTCGTGCGAGGCAGAGTTTACAAGTTTACTTGAGTGAGTGTTCTTAACTACGAGCAAGACACCACCACCTCTTGATTGACCAGTGGAAACATAGTCTCGGTCTTTTCTAAAAATTGTCCAGGTACTGTTAAGGATTTCTTCATTGATATGGGAGTCATTTAACCATGTTTGAGTGAAGGCAAGCACGTTAAAATGGCAAGATTTTGGTGTCAAGAAAGAGTTTATTTATTTTATTCCTCATATCACCGCAATTGTGATAAAAAATTCAAGAGCTTTTGATGGAGGATATCTTGTTAGGAGCGATACTCGATACGGCTATAGGGTTACGTAAAGAATTCTTCACCCATAACCGAGTTAGAATCAGCAGAAGTCGTAGCAAGAGCACTGCCAATAGTTGATGTTCTACTAGATGAATTTGAATTACAGGTTACTATTCAGTCGGAACATACCTTACGGGGATGAGAAGTCTGAGGTGGAGATGAGGCTTGAGTTGGATATGCTATAGCATAAGTCTCAGGATGGGAGCACCTAACGGTAGAATTTCGATTAAAGCTGGGGAAGTCTCTAGTCAGAAGATTTGGAGGAGCTATCTGGTTAGTAGATACAGATGAAGTACAATTACTAATCACAATTGAGTCCTTATTTCTACTTTTGATGTCGCTGCTAGCGATGATGGTCCTCCAACGACGAAATATGATACCATTCCATTTATAGCTCCTAACGCTTCCATTCAGGCGAGTGAACAGCCAGGCGTACTTTTCAGGAATTGAAACTTTGTAGCATCTGCTTGCATGTTTATTACGTTGAGGTAAGATCTCAACGCTAAAATCACCGATGGAAAGTTTTTCCTTTAAGATCCTATTAAGCCAAGATTTATCGGTGGAGTCTGGTACTCCTTTTACAATGATCCTATGAGCTAAAGTTTTATTTTATTTTACACCGACATTTGGCTTGAATATTTTTTCCATTTAGGAACATAATTCCCTTTTCGCAATATGTTCGTTGGTGCTTTGGTACACTTTGTGGCAATTTTTCAATGTTGTAGTTTAATTGTATCAGATTTTTTTAAAGAATTTTTGTGTAGAGAATCTTTCCGCCCTATTCTTCGTTAATGCTCTTTTCCACTCTTTACAAAATCACTTGAATTTTGATTTCAGCTCCATTATCATTTCATATTATTTTTTCGACTAGTTACTCAAGAAAATCGAGATGAGCAAACTTTGACTTGCCTGCCAGTTTTTATTTTCTACTTCAATTAGAATGGTAGTATTTCTAATAATACGAAAAATTATCCTTGTGTACATATTTTTCATTTCAGGATATTGAAAAGATCTATAATGCGAACGAGGATAAATTAACAAGAATCCGTTCGAAAGCTAATCATCTATTGATCGTGTCAAACGATGGATTAGTCATTCACTCTACGATGGACGCAACAAGCACGCGGACAATCACATCGATGGTTTGCGGTGTCCTTGCTGGTTTAGCCGATGATGTCATTCGCGACGTCGATCCATCTGACAATATGAAATACATGCGGATTGCAACTAAAACATACGAAATACTAGTTGCTCCTGAGAAGGAGTTTACATTGGTCGTAGTAATCTAGTCGCGTTACGCCGAGCACAGTACTGTATATGTATTTCGTATGCATATTTAATTGTATGTACTTGATGACATTTATGGCTATGTTGTGTCTATGTATTTGAATAGATAAGACTTTTCAATCGATTCTTGTCTGTAAATTTCATTGAATCGGCAATAGTCGCTCCATGTGTCAGCCTGTTCTATAAGGTTTTGTTTCTTAAAATATGGGTGTAAAAAGCAATGATTCGATTTGTTCTTTATGTCAGGAAAGCTACATCACATAAAATAGCTTTCAGTAGGATTCGTGCAAACTCTGCAAGCAAGAAAGGTCCCGGTATTTTCACATGCAACTTTTATTTTATTTCGTAATGTTTCATGGTCGGTGAGGATCAAAAAATAAAAAAAAATCTAAAAACATATAATAAATTTTTTTCAAAAAACTTTAAAAAACCCCTTAAAATTTAATTTGTTTGATCCTTCCTGGCTGTGGTGAGGTGTATGCGAAATACCTACTATGTTGCAGCGTATGGCTCTGAGGAGACACATAATAGATCAGTTGCGTGATGGAAACCGGTAGACGTTGGGAGAATGCTCGCCGCATGCTGGCAAAAATGTCGTTAGACTGGCTTTGGCTATGAAATAGAAACTGGTACCTGACGACTGGCTGTATGCTGGCTGAAGAGATTTCGAATGCGCAGACGAGTTTGATCTCAACCGTCTGCGATGGCAGTAGCAGTTAAAGTAACTTTCCTTTCAAACTTCAGCGCCAACGGCTGGAAATAAGAGTTCTCGGGATTCGTGAATATTTATTATACTTTCTGGATCTGCTACTTCTCAGACTGCAAAAAGTAGACATGTGTTAGCTGTGGAGAGAAAAGTCCTGTGCGCCATTAGTTCAGCCCGCGCACCCCAAAAAGCTGGAAGAACTCACTTGCACAGTTGTCAAGTGTAAATTTAACTCGTTCTCGATATTCGAGGCTTAAACCACGGTTGGAGTATTTCGCCTGTTTCATCAAATCATCAGTCGCTTCCATAGAGCTTGCTTACGCTGGAAATACCGTCACAGTTTTACTATTAGCTTCCACCCTCGAAAAAATTCCCCATTCAAAAGCAATTAAATGTCGCAGCAACTATTTCACTATACTTTTATTTGTCCCATAAAAGCCTACGATACAGATTTCAATAAAAGATAAATTCATGCCACTATCTCTGATGGATCCGCATGTTCAACCATTCGTAACGTTTCACATGCTGTGTCCAATACATACCGCATCCTACTTAAAACAGAACAGAGATACTCGTAAACCAGAAGAGATACGAAATCAATCCTTGTGACGGATGATTGTGACATGGACAAAGTGGTCCAATTATAGTGGAAAACGGAAGATGTCATCCATTTAAATAATTAGCTTCTCGTCTCCACCAGCATCCTGCATCCTGTGCCGCTAGTTAGTTAGCTGGTTTCGCCAAGCAAATCGCTCGGTTTGGCTTAATGTACGATTATCCGTACCGTGACAGCGATGTATTTTACTAAATACTGCCAAAAATACTCTTCGCTGTTGTACTTTTTCCCGGTGACATTGGGCGCGGCGCCGCTGATGGTGTTATGGTAACAAAGAAAACAAAACTCCAACAAAAACAAGGTATGGAAAGAAGTGAAAAAGCGATGTGAACAGAAGTAATGGAACGAGACAGTAAAGCAACGGCGAGAACAGAAAGAAGTATTTGCGTTGCCATGACTAATCACTGATGGACCGCCATGTCATTAATCACGTCACGTCGAGAACTTTAACGCCAAAATTGTTTGGAGTTAATTTTTATTGAATACTATGTAGCAGATACAGATGCAGCCGGAAAAACACAAGAAAGAGATGAAAATCGTTTCGAAGATATTTTGAAGTGACAATTCAATTATTTAGCGATTGTGAAAGAAATACGAAATTGATAGATGAGAGGTAGCTCCAAGGATGGTTAGTTATTGGTGGTAGTACACGGATGCCAAGAATGGTGAGTGCTTCAGATGGGATGATTGTTAATACTAATAGGATTAATTGCGGTAGTTTAGATGGGGGAAAAACGTTAGATGTTTTGTTGAAGTGAATGATTGTCTTTATTTCTAATTATGTACTTATCTTATAAATTTTTCCTTTTTAATCTATCATAGGGAAATTTCAAGACAATAGACTTTGCTTTTATTTACAGCTTTGCTTACAAATAAAATCGTAGTATTCACTTTACTTTACCTCCATAGAAGCAAATACAACACTTTCCATTGCATCCAATGCAACATTATCCTGGTCAAACCTGTTCACATCAACGATTGGAGCTTTGTTAGCCGACAAAAACAAAACGAAGGATTTTGATCGTATAAACCGGCAGAATTTTTTTTACCCACTGAAATCATGAATTTATATAAGAGAATCAGTGTTTAGTTGTAGTTGAATTAGCATTCAAGTTTGTCTACGTTTAAAAGTGATATCAATTACCTTGTATGGAACGCACCAAAGCATTCGAAACAAAAACGTCGAATCTTTTAGCTTTCAGGTCGAGAAACGTATAGATATATAGTATTTAATTGAAACTTAGTTAAGAGGAGTTGACAAGCTTGCACACGCTAAGTATAATATTAATAGAAACGATAGAGTAATTGTAATTGGCGGAGGGGTAGCTATCATTTAATAAAAGGTAATTCTTTCTCTAGGTTAAGCATAAGTACCCAAAACATTGAGACCCAGGGCTATTACATTAAATAACTGTGACCTTACTTTGATTGTCATGTATTTCAATGGAACCAAGCTTGACTATGGTTGAAATCCTCACTATGAGAGAAAAATCTCACCATCTCAGAATCTTTGGTGCTCTATAATTTATCCTGCAATCATCTTCCCGTAGCATTCCAAATCAGTTGTTGTATTCATGTGCAACCTTATTGTATCTTTCAATATTCAAATCAATTTTAGAAAAAATATCGGCTGCTTCTAAATATCTCTATTAGTTTGCTAAGATCTGTCGAGAATCATTCAATGCGATCAAGCAGATGAGCTTATTAATAATTTCGTAAGTAATTTGCAGCAGGCTAGAGATGAAGCAACTCCCAAAAAACATTCCCTGTGTCAAAATCTTTAGTGAACGTTCAAACAAAAGAGCTCATTTCCTTTCGATGGCAACGATCCAGTGATCCAAGCACAAAAAAGTGTCTAACTGAATTAAATCAGCAGATTCATCTACCTTATTGAAATTCAAAAATAGGCGATGGAATTCTCTCCTTACAACACAAGAAAAAGGGGCGAACATTCATCTTCTCCTGGAATCCGATGGCTCTACAATATGTTTGGGGAAAAAAGACTGACGTATTGGCCAAAAATTTGCATTCAGCTCATTTTTTAACTAGACAAATAAACGATGCAGATATCAGTGCTCAGATTGATGATAAAATTGAAAAGCTAAGAAATAAACCATCCGACTTCAAACCTGTTGATTTCTGCCATTGAGCAGAGGCAAAGAAAGATTTCAAACAGTTGAAAAGAAAAGCAGTATTGGGTGAAGATAACTTTCCATACATTTTGGTGAAAATTTTACCGAAAAAAGCACTAGATTTGCCTTATTATATTTTTATCTCCTGTCTTCAGCTTAATTAATTTCCCAGCATGTCGAATCGTCATCTTTGCCCTGAAACCTGGCGAAAATTCAAACTGTCCTCAGAGTTACAGACCTATCAGTCTGCTACTTACAATGAGCAAGGTGTTTGGAGAAATTATTCTCGCATGTATGTTGCAAAAAATTGATCAACACCAAATCATTTTGGTTTCAAACTAGGCTTTTCCACTAACCACCAGCTGGCTAAAGTCTTCAGTTCAATCGAACTAGTATTTGTTAGAAAACTTCAGTCTAATCATCTTAGACATACAGAAAACTTATATAACCTATGATAAGCCTTATATTTAAACTCATAAAATATAATTTCCCGGTACACTTAACAAAATTGGCTCAATCTTTTCTTGCAATAAGAACCTTCTCAGTGAAAGCTCAGTCCTCCTCCTCTAAATACAACATTCTAGTGGGAGTGCCACAAGGGTTGATCCTAAGTTCGACACTAAATAATATATAATTACCTCAGATTTGGAAAAATGTCCAAACTGTGAAATCGCTGTGCAGGCGGATGATACAGGCCAAAATTACTGATGCACTTCAAGGATAGTTAGAGTCTCTTCATTGCTTTTACACCAAATCGAAAATTAAAATCAACCCGGAAAACAGACAAGCAAAATTTTCAGCAAGCAAAGAGTTTGTATATATTTTCTCAATCCTCATCTTAATGTTTTAAGAGCAGTAAATGAAATTCCTAGGCCTTATCTTGGACTCCAAACTAAGTTTCAAAGCACTACCGATACTATCATCTCGTAAACAGCAAATAACATAAAAATAAAAACAACTATCCGTTCATAAAAAAAAAATCCAAGCAAAATTCTGCTCAATAAATTGATTATGCAGCCAGCTTCGCTTTACGGAGCGCCAATTCGGAACAAATGTGCACACTACCACAAAAAAAGACTGCAAATCATACAAAACTAGTGCCTAAAAATAATTATGAACAAAATTTTCTTCAATTCAACGCAACAACTACACAGTCTGGCCAAAGTTAAATATCTGATTTGTTTAACTGAACATAGGTACTAGAATTTCATAACAAAATGCAATAATTCAACTAACCCATTCATTAGAGCCATTGCACGTGCTGATTAATACCTTGTTCCGCCCAGTAGAAACAGGATTAAGATTAGTTCTTAAAGTTTTTTATACAGTTAAGAGTTATTATAAAGTACAAGTTATAGAAGCTAAACCTTACTAATTTTTTCTTACCTACCTCCATATCAGCCAAGATTCGAGAAAACTCCTATACCTTTTCAATCAGAATATTCAAACCTTAGTAAAACAAAACATTGGGAGTCAGCAATTCAAACCAAACCACTATAATCACTAGACTTAAGATTTGTCGTCGTATCAGCAAAATAAGAAAAACTTAGAATCTACAAATTTGGAAAGTAAGCTCTAATTTTTCTGGTCTTTCAAACTTTTCGTCCGATGAAACGATAACCAAGGTAACTTTTTTTCATAATTGGTCTTGGCACCAAACTACACAGCAATTCCTGCAAACAAAAAATATTGGATATCACCTATGCTCCAATGTGAACTCTGCCTAAACGCTTTTATCTTTTATCGTACATACACAGCACATCAGCATCTTCTTCCAACACCAGAATAAAAGCTAGCTAGCTACGATAAGAATAGTCCATCGAATTGGTTAGCTCTCGCCAAAAAAACATACAACAGTAACCGCAAAGGAGCTAATCAAGTTTGCAGCAATAATTGCGACAAGTCCTTGTACGTTTGTATGAAAGGCTTTTGTTGTCGCTTAAGCACAGTAGATTCGAGTATTATTGGAAGTAGAGATGTAATCTCGCAATAACATTCCATTGAAGCGATTTGTGTGAAACGGGGACTGAAGTCTAGCGAAATAGTAACTTTTTTAGCTTTCATACGAATATCCTTGCCAAATCAGACAACAGCAGCCACTCCATAAATTTCTCAGCTAATATCGGGATAAGGTGTCATTTAATGCATTAATTGCTTGGGTTTCTTGGCAACTTGAATACAAATGAGATTATCCCTTAAGCCTCGGAGATAATTAATTGTGTGATTTTGGCTTGTTCATCCGGACACGTTTAGCTTATTGCATATTTGATAATAGTGGTTTTTTTGGCTCCAAATCTTATACTCGATGAAGCGAAATTCTTCCAAAGCAAATTTCTGCCAATATAGTACAGTCTAATAGAGAATATGTCCATAATTTGTTGTTTCGATGCAAAATGTATGTAGTATAAAAATATTCCTTGTTTTCTCTGAATAAATTTCGACTAAACAGATTTTCAAAGATTCCTAACATCAACTAAAATTCTGTCGTGAAAACGTGAAAATAAGACATAGATTGTTGTGTAGCTATTTTTATTTTGATTTTATTTTAATTTGAGAAATTACTATCAATTTTGAAACTATACACTGAAAAAACACATAGCGCCAGACGCCATAGTTTATAGACTTCTGGCGCCATGTACATAGTCGATTTCGGGATTGTGATAAAATTTAGCGCCACACGCCATAGTACATGGCAAAAAGTATATAGGAGCAGACGCTATGCTTATAGCCCTCCACGCCATGTACTATAGTCCTCCACGCCATGTAATATAGTCCTCCACGCCATGCACTATAGTCCTCCACGCTATGTGCTATAGCCCTCCACGCCATGTACCATAGTCCTCCACGCCATGTACTATAGTCCTCCACGCCATGTACTTATCAGATCTACTTATCAAATACTATAGTACCTGGCGTGGAGGACTATTGTACATAGCGTGGAGGACTATAGTACATGGTGTGGAAGACTATAGTGCATGGCGTGGAGGGCTATAAGCATAGCGTCTGCTCCTATGTGCTATGGCGTGTGGCGCTATATTTTATCACAATCCCGAAATCGACTATGTACATGGCGCCAGAAGTCTATAAACCATGGCGTCTGGCGCTATGTGTTTTTCCAGTGAGTCATTTAACACTACAAAATATTGAGTTTAAATGGCTAATTACTTATACTAAAAACCTTTAGTGAAATTTGGTATGATAAACAGAATAGCAGGGGACAGCATTTGATATAAGCTCTTTTGTAGCAGGTGGTATGCTATGAAAGCTTCTAAATGCAAAATGCCCCTTGAACAAAATGTCTAATAGCTCTCCGTTTGTTCGTGTTAGATCCTTATTTTTGCGTTTTATTCCTTGACTTTAAAATTCAAAGCTACTTAGCTGTTTTTATTATCCAGCGCTCTTGCAAGATATCTATACTCAAATGTCACTTGCTGACATTTATACGTCCCCTCACACAGTATGGCTGAGCGCTATAATTGGATTTATCTTACATTATGAAAGAAATAAAATATGACAACTGAAGCCATATTACATGGCTCATGGTACTATGTAATATTGCGTGTGGGGCCATAATTTCTGCGCCATGTAATTATGGCGCTGGGAGCCATACTGAATAGCTCAGGGTACTATGTACATAGCGTATGGGGCCATAAATAATGCGCTATGTTGCATAGCTCTGGGTGTCATGTGGATTTTTTTCAGTGCATGCAGTTTATCATTCTGGGATGTGCTGGAATAGCTCCAAGCGTCAAAAAATCACCATTTCGAAACTCGATCGCCATTTTGACAATCAATCTGAGCTACCGCTAATTTATGATGTGTATAATCATGGACGACCAAATGCACTTAAGGTAAACTTTTCGTTTTAACCAGTTATCCATTGATACAAACGCAGTATGTTCGCTTGTTTAATCAATCATATAATACATCAGAGATATTCCAATTAGTGTATAAATAAAGTACATAAGTTTAATAAATTGAAATTGTTTTTGCTGGATGATTAAAATTGAAAAAAAATTTATTTACATAGAAAATTTTATTTGACAAAGTGGTTTCGAAAGTATACACTGTAAAGTAATAAAAAAACGAAAATCTATACTATTTAAAGGGACATCAAAAATGGGGCATTAAAAGTGGTCGTATTTCCATTGGAGTGTTTGACTAACAAACAGAAATTTCATAGCTAACATCTGACAAAACGTGATGTTGATGCAGTTTGAAGAAAATACTGCCATTAAGGAACATCCCTGCGAGGCTCTAAGGGCGGAATTTTTAAAACGGTTAGAAATTCACTATATGCAACATAGGGGAAATTAAATTAACGGAACAGATGGACCGACGTAAAACGCCGATACAACGCCAATATCTTTGAATTTGTCAAACGCACCAAGAGGAGATCCAGAAATATAATAAGCGAACACAAAATGGCTTTTTTATAGTTATAACTGATGATATTTTGGGGCATTTAGAGTGAAACAATTGGCTGTATACCGGATATTCAGTGTCTCTGAAATCATTACGCAACTGCCCACAATTTTGGAGTGAGTCAATTACTTTATACATCTTGAAGTCATCATCATACAAGAAGTAAGATGACTTAATGCAGAAGGAAGGTCATTAATAAAAAGTAGAAACAGAATGAGGCCAAGAATGGAATCTTGCGAAACTCCAGAGATTGAATGGAAGATAGATGAGGGGTTGGAATTGGCAGTTCCTGCATAGATGCGATCATGTTTGTAGAAGGAAAACTAGGAAAGAAAGAAGTGAGAGCGTCAACAGCCTTCGAGCTTCAAGAGTCAATGGTCAACAGAATCAAACGCTTAAGAAAATCAGTGCATACAATATCTACTTGTTTTTGTTGATCCAAGACAGATACAACTGTATTAGTAAACAACAAAAGATTAGAAAGAGTAGACTTTCCCTTGACAAAATTATGCTTCTCTAGAACTAGGAATAGTTGGACGTAAGGATCCAGCTTGATATATACTTATTATATATAAGTTTACTAAGGCATATAAGAAAACATATAAGGGGCCTTTGTTTCTGGAAAATATTACGCCATTTTCTATTACGCCGGTGAAACTCCAGTGGCAAGGCTATGGTTAAAAATTATGGATAATGGAATCCATAACGAAGAGTAGGGAAATTTTACTAATTCATTGGGAATATCATCATAGCCACAAATAGTGCTGCTATCGAGGTGGAAAATGAAGGACTCACCTTTCAGTGGATTGGTGCAATGTAAGGATGAAGTACGAGGAAAAAAAGTGAAACGCTTTTCAAGCAGAGGATGCTAAGCAAAAGGCTGAAAAAAAGTGAGCGAATCGCTTCATCAAGAAACATAGCATAAGAAAGATTGAGAGAGCTTTTTATTTATTTAATTGAATTAGTGACTAAACACTATTGAAGTAATCACACATAATAAGTTTCGCAATGCTTTTCGCTTCAAATCGCAATCTCGATCAAATCTAATTTCAAACCCTTGCACTCGAATCTTCTACCAGCTATGTCTTTCAACTCCAATGCAAGTGCAACTTCAGAACTGAGCCAAGAAGCATTAGTTAACTTATTTAGGCGATAAGTGGGTGTGAGTCATGAAATGACTTCGGAGAGGAATTCGTAAAATTAACCGGGTTCAATTCCCGGAAGGATGATAACCAGTTGGCTGAACTTATTTCAGAAGTCATACTCGAAAAATTTGCTTTAAGGAAATTAAGACGGAACAAAAATTCTTCCTCGAAGAATATTGAACAAGTGGGATTTCAATAGAGTTGATTTTATTAGGATCTAGAGTAACATTTGGTGACTCTAGATCCTAATAAAACACAGCTAGAAACTCTTAAAAGAACAAATCCTAAAATTATGTTATTCATATTGCGGGCAGTGTTATGTTCGGAGAGGGAGAGAGCGTAAAAATAGAAATAATGAGAGCATACTGAAAAAGAATGATCCCATTCTACGTTGGATCGATCAACAAAGCAGCGGTTAAGAAGTGTCTGTTAAGGTAACGGAAGAGTTCCCCAGAGAAGCATTCATACACTCACACAGGACTGGTGCAAGGAATATAAGCTGAGGTAATAATTTGGAAACTAGAGTGAGTTAAGGATATTCGAACTACAATTCATTCAATAGGAAGCAAAAACGAAAACTACACCAAAAGGTTCCTAGGAACGACTCTCATAAGCCAATCAAGACTCCCCCATCATTCAATTTGCTAGTAATTAAACGATCACAATCTTTAAGGAAGTGGACTTCGAATGTTTGTCCCATGCGTACAGTATGTGTGCTTGAAAACTTAAAAGTAAATTCCTTTAGCTGCACAAGCTTTGAATATAATGAATAATATCAAATAATACTAAAAGTAAGCTAGCGCCCAACGTGGGCTTCAATACACAATCGATTATAAATTCGAAAGGCATATCATCTTTATTTGCTTATACATCCTGGTTTCTCTTTAATTACGTCTTGTATTGAAGTACTTTGTTGTTTCTCTCACTCGAGTCAAGTGTGGGAATCCTTGACAAGAGACTTTCAAGGGGTTAAAGGTAAGTCAGTTTACTTTTATAGGTGATTTTTTGTTGTTCGAAAAGTTCACAAAATGTCATTTTCTTTTATGATTTCGACAGTTTATCATTAAAGTTTTATCATAAATATCTGAAGTGAATTAAATGTACAGGCACCATATCTTAGCTTATAAGATCGGAAAAGCAAGATACTGTGCTAATATCAATACGGCTATAGTTGAAGCTAAACTATGGGTGCAATGTTTCTATCTAGATCTTTGCTTTGACTACATCATGAGCGTGGCGACATCATTTCCTGTAAAACTAAGTGCTACCAAGCAACGTCTCAGGCTCTTCACAAGCAAACATTTATTTAAATTAATATAACTTTAGCTGTGCAAAGACATCATCCATTAAATTAGTGATGGGAACCGGATCTTAAATTTACTACTTCTTCTATTACCAAAAATTTCAGAAACATATTAATAATTGACCTGTAAATGAAGATCTCAAAACATGTTTCCTTCAAAAAGCTATAATGAACAGCATCATTAAAAATAGGAACTATCTCGCAAGATATCTGTTACATATGCTTAGTGATAGTTCTGAGGGTTTTTTCTTTAAATTGCTTTTTGTAGTAGATTCTGGTGAAGTTATACATTATTTTCATAAAATTATCAGTTTTATATTCTTAATGCTTACAATAAATCTTAAATTGTATCAACATGTAAATGTATACAAACAGTACCAATGAAGCAGCCACTGCATTCAGTCCATACATAATAATGTCAAAGATGACATCTTAGCATTGTTCCACCTATGATTTCCAATTAAAGCCTGTCTGGAGATAACATGGTCATTACGATATGCTTCGTATCTAAACTATACATTACACCCATCACCTGGATTGTTCACTAACTGTTGGTGGGTTGACTTCGACAAAATGTATCTCTAATGCAATTTAGTTCTGCGTCATCCAATTCGGGAATAGAGGAGCCAAGGAACAATTCAATCGCATCTTACCAACCGGTGGAATACACATTCATCACATTACAATCAATCTCGGCTAAGGTGTCCCAAATATCATCATTAGTCCATACAATACGGCCAGCGTCTTCTGCCACGACATACAGATCTAATTCTGTCGTGGACATACTATGGCCAAATAGCAATTCTTGCTGAGGTTATACAATGCCCACATAGCGTATCGAGATGAAATTAAGTGTGATATCAGTGCTCATCAGCATTATCCTAACTGAGGCTACGGTAACAGTGTTGGCAAGCAGATGTAATATTCATTCAGCTAGCTATGCACGTCTAACACTACCTGCTTATGAACACTGTTGTACCATAGGAGTAAGCTGAAAATCATTAGATTCGTCATTCATCGAAAAGCATGATTCTTTCTTGTTAGTTATTATCGGAGCTCAAATTCCATATCAGTTCGCTTCAGATCGGGCATTATTACCAACCCCAAAACGACACTACTATCAGTAAACAAATGAAAAGGACACGGACAACAAGCTGAATAATATCATTCAGACATAGATACCGGATAGATATAACCTGATTTTATCTGGAAGAGAAAAGTGAAGACATTCGATTAATTACGCAGACTTAATTGAAATTTGTCCATTTCGGTAAGAGAAAACAGCAAAATACGATACCCTTAATGGAGAATGTTTTTTTCTTCATCTTCCTCTCCATCTTCTTTCGATTGGGTTTCGCAGTTTCCCACACTTTAGACGTGAAAGATATTTTCAATGCCGTTCTTTTTGCCATTCCGATGGGTACGACCACGCCTTCCCACCACTAGCCGCAACCGAAACAAAGTACGTCGTCCGACATCTTCGGTAATGTGTAATACGAAACTTTTATCACAACAACGACGTGATGATGGGAATTGTTACCATCAATTCCGCTTTCATTTTGTTTTTAGGGTTATCTGAATCGATTCCATCACGTCATCGGAAGCTTCTTCCATTTGATTTGGCGGTCGAATGGAGCTCTGATACAGTAGAATCATGCCTTTGGTGGGAAATAATGGAACGAGAAATATATACTTATTGTTACGGGCACTTTTCGGTTTTTGTTCATTATCTTAAGTAACTTTTAATAATATTGTTGGCGTGAAAAAGGGTGGTTACGGGTAATTTTACGAAGTGTGAAATCACTAAAAATAGAATGGTTAATTTTTATTTAAACTAGAGAATCAGCTTTTGTTTTTGGTTTGGTTTTTTGTTGTTTTTTGGTTTTTTTTTTTTTGTTTTTAGATAGGATTTGATAGGTGGTAATGTGAAAGTGTGGTTTTTGCGCTCTTCTCGACACAAGCGTTACTTGACGCATAAACCGGTGACATCTCAGATCTTCGTGAGTAAAATTTTATGCAGGTTTTGACCGCATTCAGACCATTATATTTTTCAACCAACTACATCGAGCATGCGATTTTCGCAAGGAGACCTTGATCTCCCTTGCTACTACTCTTTCTCGAAAAAAAGTAACCGTAAGTAAAAGAAATCAGAATTATGGGATTTGCTCAATTCTCACTCTCCTACTATTGACTGTAAAGTTAATCTATAATCTCGTTAATCTCGTTAATCTATACCTATCAATTCGAATTACTGAAAGAAGCATTGACAAGGTTTATAAGCCTATAGCCCAGGGAAATTTGAAATGGTGCTTCGGAAAAATTAGGGAAAGCTGAATTTTTGTGTGAACATTGGTACTGGCTTACTGAACAAAATGCCAAAAGTCCCCATCGGTCCGAGTGCTGCGTTACATTTTATACATCTCGAAACAAGTAGAGGAAATTTGTAAAATTGGTTTCGGATTTTGCATGGTTGAAATGATTATGAAATGATAGTAAAAATAAAAATATAATGACATAGCTCAGAAACGTCAAGGGCAGCCTCACCAAGCATATGAAAGTTATGTAAATAAAGTTGGTGAAAATATAATTCATGAATCCGAAAAAATTTTCGATTTCGTGAGCACCAAGTAAAAAGGTTCTGGTTATCCCACCTCCATGTACAAATGCAACTCAGTTTCTTCTGATCCACAAAAAATATGCAATTTGTTTGTCAACCATTTTCAATTAGCGTTTTGACCGGTCAGAGGATCATCTAACGCACCACTCTCTGAAATCTGCCAGTTGCCCATCGGTGATAAAATCTATTCAACCCGAGAAGAAATTTCAAAAGCCATGAGAGAACTTGACATGAAATAAATCCTGTGTGCCGAAACGATCATATCACCCCGGTGCATTTACACGTTTCTGGGAAATAATAATACCGTCTCATCTTGGGTACCTCAAGGCAGCCACCTAGGGCCGCTTCTATTCAATATTTTTGTTTCGGATCTCTCGGAGGTCTTATCCGACATTCCATTTTTGTGGATGATCTGAAAATATACCACCCTATTCAGTCGGAATCAGATGAAAAATTTCTTCAGCTGAAACTTTTGTCACTGGTGCAATGGTGTGACCAGAATAAACTTACCTTTAACGTTGAAAAATGTCATGCCATAAGTTTTTTTCCACAAGACCTCTACTCTTAATTTGGAGTATCACCTGAAAAATCAGTTCATGAAAAATGTTAATAGTATCGTAGATCTCAGATTTGTCCTGGATAAACAAAAAAACCGGCGTTTTAATCATCAGTGTGACAGAGTTCTTGCAAGAGCTAGCAAGCAGCTGAGATTCATTAAAAAAACGTGGGAAAGAATTCAAGAACGTATGGGGTACAAGGTCTTTAGTTCGCCCATTACTTGACTACGCTAGATATATTGAAATTTCTTGACGGAGATATCAATATTTCGAGGTCCAATAGACATTTCTCTGTCAAAAAATTTAAATACATCTAGCTTCTAAAGAAAAAATCAGCATTAAAATTAAAGTTTTTCCATATTGAATTAACAACCAGACAAAAAAATCCTCCTGACATGTGGAAATGTAATTGTTATTTAGCTTAACAAAAGCTGTTTTAAATTTGTTATTGCTTTGTTACCTTGTTTGGTTGAATATATAAATAAACCAATTTTTCGTACCGTTTTCAGAACGTCGAATATTTAGCATTTATTGCTAGCCCCCCAAATCGCCAAGTCAACACCACCAAAATTATGGTAGACTTATGCTATTTTGAAGCCCAACTTTCGAGTAAATTACATCTCGGTCTGATGACAGCATCGGAGATTATAGGGGTAGAAAGATTTTTAGAGACACCGCCCGCAAAGGTTCCAAAATTGTAGAAATCCAAACATTGGTGGCTTGTTTTCGTTTAAGATTCTTTATCATATGGTGGTCAATCTTCGTACAAAAATATCCAGTACCGGCTGCTCTGTCCTAATTTTGAAACCAAAAGTCGATTGATAAATTTACACCAAAGTTGAAGAAAAAGAACAATCTCTGAATCACAGAGGATTTAAAGAGAATATACAATGAATATCTAAAAAAAATTCTGTCAAATCTCGCGGAGCGTATGAGCGCTACACAAAATCAATGGGGAAAAGAAACATTCTTAAAAATTCTTTGATATCATTAATTTGAAACGTAAAAATTGAGGCTGTTCTTCTTCTATGTTTAAAGGGAGTTTGTTTCTTTTTGTTTTGTGTGATATTTTCTTTTCAGAATTTTCATTTTCAGAATACTTTTGACCCATCTAAAATATTTACCACAACCCTGTTGGCAAGGCTCAACTCAACACATCTTATTAACGGAATTTGCTTGATACATGATGCTATTACCAAAGCTTTTCTCTTCGTGGTGCAATCTGCAAAGCAATGGATCACCTGTCTGCACATTATTTTCAATAAATCATTATCGTTGACTGTTTTCCCATCATTTTTTAAATCCTCGTATCCTGCAACTATTTTTAAAAATGGTGATAAGTCATTAGGCAGCCACTATTGAAACATTGCTATTTTACCTGATATCACCAAACAAAATTGGTTTTGCGATAAGCTTACTTCTTTCATCAACCCTTTTCTTAATTAAAAACAACTCTTTTTTCGTAAGGACAGACCTACTTCCACAAATCTCATTATCCTAGTTTCTGACATTCGCCGTGAAATGGAAAAGGTAGCCAAACTGACGCATTTTACATGGACTTTAGTGAGGCTTTCGACCAGTTTGACCTTTAAACTTTGGTACATCAGCTTCTTATCCATAATCAGCTTCTTTGGTACATCAGCTTCTTTACATAATTGGCTCCAGTTTTATCTTTGTAATCGAACTAAGCTCACCAAAAAGTGTTTTCTCATCGTCTCAAGTACGGCAAGGCTGTCATCTAGGCTCTCTACTCTTTAATATCTTCATTTCGTATGCATCAGAGATATTAATTGACACACTCCATCTTCTCTATGCAGACTACGCTTCGCGGCCTTCATCTATTGCTCTATTTAGAATATACCTATTTTTTTCTACGAATTGCACCCTGCCTATGTATAATCTCAGTAAAGTGGAATTACATCAAACAAAGCGCACAACTACATATCAATAAAACCAGCTCCACTAAATAAAAAAATTAAATTGATGAAAAATAAAAATGATGGATATCATCAGTGATACAGAGCAGTTTGAAAAAAAAACATCCTGGCTATTTTCATTCAACCAGTCACAAATGAAAATTGCTGAGATGAACTAATTCGAAATAGTCATGTACGGTAAATATCGAAAACAAACGAAAATACTACGAATTTGTTTGTTCGATTCATCTCGATTTGAGCGCATCTCAACTCTACAGTAGCTGTACAGCAAACGTCCTTCGTATTTGTGGGTTTCCCTCGATTTGAGTCCATCGGCTTGCAAGCCGACAACGACATTATTCTGCGGAATACTCTTGTATTTCTTGTTCGTTGCCGTGCTATTGTTCCCGTTGTTTTGGATACCGACAGTATTCTGTCAGGGCTTTAAAACTAACACGCTCCAAACACTAAATGTCCACCGCAACGTTCTTCCTATGGACACCGTAATGACGTCAGTTAACGGTCAAATGCTTTGTTCTTGCCCGATGCACACGGATACGGAATCCAATATTGTACTAACGGCCGTACCGAATGTCCCGAGGAGAACAAAAAATAGAAGAATCGGGACGAAAAAATAGAAAACAAAAATCAAATTTAATCCATGCAACACAATAATCCGACGGTTTGTTAAGCAACAATAAAAATGAAGAGTCGGATTGACGTTGTGGTAGTTTGAAATCCTTTTCGATGATATTGTTGAATTTTCTGGCTGAAGATGTGTATAGGGATGAAAAGATTTGGAGATTTTAGTGAAACCGATTTTGGATGTTGTGTCATATGTTCCTTCAATAAAGAATATGTGAAAATTTATATGATGCACCTATTATATAATCAAATATGTATGCGATATGTTCGTTCTGGATAATACAGCATTGATTAAATCTTAAATTAGCGCAGATTTGAGCGAAATACGCAACAAATAAATTCTATTCATTATTTGTCGCCTATTTGCTACATTATTATATTTATATATTTTTAAATATTTTATAAAGATAGCACTGGTTAACAAAATTTAATCTTCGTCGTGCCACACTAACTTTTTTTAATGTTTTTTTCTATGTATTAGGTGTTGTGAATAAAAATACGGTTATTTTTTTTTATCACGTATGAATTTTGTTTGGTTAATTATAAAGAAAATATTAAATAGTTCTCCAGGAACATATGAATAATGTGTTTTGTAGATTAAAGGTCTATGATTTTCTGGAATATTTGGCTTCCGGATGGTATCTTTTGATCGTCCAACAGTAGTCAGCCAATATCATTGGACTTATCTACCCTGATAACGCTTCTCCATCTTTGAAATGCCTTGGTGGAAACTTTGTCCATGCTCATCACTTACAGTCCGCAAATTCTCAGGGGAAAAATTCGAATGTGATTTTAGAAATTGAATTTTAAGCGACATATTGCAACCCAAAACTTCATATGTCGGTAGAAGCTCGTAAGTCAATTCTCTATGGCACTTACTCTTATAGTTACCAAAACCATTTGCAGCCACGTTCTTAAAGCAATACCAAGCTGATTTTTCTAAAACGATCAATTTTTCTTCGAAGTTCAGATCATTTATGATTTCTTTGATTTGAGGTCCTACGAAAATGCCCTATTTAATTTCAACATCACTTGTTCAATTGGCTTGAAGTGGAGAGTTGTGAATTATCAACGTTAAACGATATAGATGGAACTGGTATAGGTAAATTGTCATCATGAGAAATAAGTCTTATTGCTGAATATAAATTAGGGTATGGAACTGTGTGTTTTCTCTTTGGATTTATGCCTTTTATTGGAGTCTTATTGAGTTGTATTGGAGTCTTATGGAGTTTTATCGGAGTCTCTAGACCCATTCCACATCATGGGAATAGCAAACAGCATAAGGCGTGATCCTTTCTTCCAATTAGTTTAATTTTTTACACACGTTATGCAACAAACATATGGGGCCCAAAATCTGTCTTGATGAGCCACTCCAAAGCTAAAATACTCGCCGTAACACTTCAAAATTAGATCAGAAAAATTTTGCCTCGTTTTTCGAAAGTCCGTGCACCACAAATATAACAAAAAGCGATAGGATCGTTAATAAACTTTCTCGACATATTTGCGCAAGCACACACTCAGAAAAATTTCACCACTTAAAATTTAATAGAATCAAATTTAAATCAAAATTTGAAACACTTTTAAATAAAAAACGAATCTTATTTGATTTAAATAAGCCCAATATTCATTAAAAGTGATTCCAGTTTATTATACCAATGTTATTTTCATATCATAATTTTCATCATTGAATGTAAAACAAAACATTTTGTGCTAAACAAGACCACTTTGATACAGAGTTATTGAAATGAAGGCAGATTATTTGAATTAAAAAGAAACGTATATGACGCCAAATCATATTTGAAAATATTTGATTCATATCTATTTCTTTTATTTATGTAACGTTTTTTTTCTGAGTGCAGAAGTTAATTAACACAAAAAAAACTTTAAATCAATAGATTAATTAAAAAAACAAATATATAGCACTCCTTTTTTACGCCCGTCCATATGCGTTTATCGCTAAAATACCGAAATTGAACTTGACCTCATCACAAGAAAACAGAGGATGTTTGAAAAAAAATAAGTGCGTTTTCGTAATGAGGGTAAGTAGTCAAAACACGATCACCCATCAGAGTTCGTGTGGCATGGCCACTACTGATCAGTGTAATCAGACCATCCAATAACATTCCTTAGTTAAAACACGCAATCTTCTAATAAATATAAATAAAAAATAGTATAGTTTTTAGTATTTCCAAATAACTACTGGACTTCAAGAATAACAAACGTCAAAAATAATAGATTGTAACATTAGGTGTATTTTTTTACACTCTTGGGCAGAATAAGTTTTTCCTGTTTCCTGCGGAAGGATATTTTGGAAGAATGACTACCTGTTTAATGATTCAACTCACAAAAGGTGGCAAAAATATTATATCTAAATGCTAATTTAAAAATAATTTGTGAATATACGCTTTTAAAGCTTTTTTTACTTTGTACAATAAAGTGACCGCAACGCAAAAGTTAATCGAATTTCAGCTTTTGACGCATAGACGCAAAGAAAAGTGAGTATAGAATAGGTCCGTTCCTGTACTTGAATCTATTATAATATATTAAAATAGATTCGCAGCAAGTCGTTTTCGTACTTTTGCTGCAAGCCAAATGCAAGCCAAATTTTGCAGCAAAAAGAAGCCAGCTGCCAAATTATGTTACTGCTGCAGTTTGCTGAAGTACGGGAACAGACCTAATGTGAGATGAGTGTATTGCAAAGTATTTTGTGAAGAGAGCATTTAAGTAAGGTAAGTCTGATTTGAAATTGAATTGCGGAAAATATCATCCTTGGATTTATTACTAATGTTCGAAGAAGAACATTAGTATTAAAATCACTTTGGCCAAAAATTCATATTTCTATATATATATATATATATATATATATATATATATATATATATATATATATATATATATATATATATATATATATACAGTACTGCTCAAAAATCCTTGAACACCATAAAAAATACAGTTTTTTCAACTTTATTATATTATATTTGCCCAAATATATATTTATTCGCTTTGATTTTGTACGTACTACGTAGTTACAGAGTTAAGAGACTGTTTTATTTACATTTTGATCATTTTTTTTGGAATTTCTAAAGAAAATATTAAATATATCATTTCAATCGATTTTCTTGAATATGTCCACCTTTTGCTTTGATGACAGCGGCGCACAATTTTGGCATTCTTTCGACAAGTTTTTGTAGTGTTTGTGGTTGAATATTGTTCCACGCTTCTTGTAAACAATTCCAGAGGGTCGGTAGGCTCGTTGGCTTTAAGTGTCGGACGCGCCGATCCAATTCATCCCATAACAGCTCGATGGGATTCAAGTCCGGCGATTGTGATGGCCATTCCATAATATCGAGTTCTCCCGCTTCTTTTTTTCCATTCAAATAGCGAGCACAAAGTTTGGATGTATGTTTTGGATCATTATCCTGCTGGAAAATGAAACCACGGCCAATTAAACTGACGCCTGATGGAATCGCATGGCGCTGCAGTATGCTGTGATATTGCTTTTGTTCCAAAATTCCATCAACTTTCACAAGTTTGCCGACGCCAGCGTGACTAAAACAGCCCCAAACCATAACTGAGCCACCACCATGTTTCACAGTTGGCAAAATACATTCTTTTTACTAATGTTCGAAGAAGAACATTAGTATTAAAATCACTTTGGCCAAAAATTCATATTTCTATATATATATATATATATATATATATATATATATCATCAAAAAATTTCAGTGAAAAAATCTCAGGAACGCGCCATCCGATTGAGCTGAAATTTTCAGGACACATTGGTGTATATGCAGAATAGTGCCAGGTCTCACAAAAAGGTAATAATCTTTAACCCTTTGGCGCCGGCGGCCATTTTAGTGATATTTTTAATATACCTATTATTCCGTACACAAATAAGTTTTGCAAAACTAAAGTTGACGAAATAAATTTTGAACGTGTTTTACATGTGAATCGGATAATGTTTTGGAATTTTTTAACCCCATGTGTGCGCTGGGTGCCTAAAAACAGAACGGGAAAACTTGAAAATTTTTAAATTACGATAACTTTTGACAGAGTTATTCAATCATTACGAAATTTTTAAGACATATTGCTATTATTTAGTTGTAGATCTGTGTAGCTTTTGATGAGCGTGCTGGCAACCCTGTAGCTAGGGCAGACACTGAAAGTGAAAACCTTCAAATCATCGTCTCTCTTGAAAAACTGCCGTTTCTTCAAAAAAAAGCCACTTATATGTAAATCTTGTGCTTTGTTTACATAAACAAAAAATAAAATTTGATATGGTATAACGGGCACGCCTGGTAACCCTTGCCCAATTTACCTATATTTTTAGCATCAAAAACTTCTGTTCACGGAAACTCACGATCCAATGAGCAGAATGAATTGAAATTTGCAGAATGTATTGGTCCTATATAGGACCAGGTCTGATAGAAGTGATTTTGAAATGTGGCTCGTTCTGTGCCAGTGGTGCCATCTGGAAAAATCACTAAAAAAGATAACTGCTTTTAGCCCTATAAATTCTGATTGAATCGTTCGATTTTGACGAAATACACACAGTAGCTGAATTTTATTTAATACCACGTTTGGTAGAAATTTGGTCGAAAAATTCGGTTGGAGCTGCCAGCTATGATAATTTTGGTGTCTTAAATTTGAAAAAATAAAAATTTGGAAGTGAAAACATTAAACCATCGAATTTCCAAAAACTGTCCGTTTCTTACAATAAAACCAATCTGTATACAAATCTTATACTTTATCTACACGTTCAAAGTAAAACTTTGGAAATTTCATGTCGGACAAGAACGGTAACCCTCTCCCAGTCAACCTATATTTTTAGCATCAAAAACTTCTGTTCACGGGAACTCACGAATCAATAATCAGATACCATTGAAATTTACAGAATGCATTGGACTTAAGTAGTACCAGGTCTGATAGAAGCGATTTTGAATTGTGGGCAACTCTGTGCCAGTGGTGCCATCTTGAAAAATTACAAAGAAAAAAAACTGCTTTTTGCCCTATGAAATTTGAATAAGTTACTAAATTTTCATGAAATTGACACAGTAGCTGAACCTTACTCTAAACTCTGTTTGATAGAAATTTGGTTGAAAAATTCGATTGGTGCTGCCAGCTATGGTAATTTTTATGTCTTTGGATTTGAAAATTCGCTCAGGAAAATAAAACTTTTTGCCCTATAACTTCCAGTGCAGTCATGAAATCAATACGAATTTCATACAATTAATGGAACCTACTATAAACATTATTCAGGCCAAATTTGGTTGAAAAGCCACGATAGGGTTGCCAGCTATTGTTGGTTTTGTGTTTGTTTTCAATATCTTTATTAAGCGGTTTTATCGTAGAATTTTCAATTGGTAATGATATTGTAGTGACAATAAACAGCAAATATTAAGCTTTCCATTATTTCAAAAAACTCGCTGCAGGTAATCCTAAATTTCTTTATACTCCTATAACTTCGAATGTAATATAACAACGTGAAGCAGATGTGATATATTTTTGGCTTTGATACTGGCGAAAGGTTGCCAGCACGAGTCGGTTGTGCTACTTTTGTAGCAATAAATGCTTACAGTTAGTATTCATACCGGAAACATTTACAATGAAAATAAATAACCAATGTTTCAATTCCCAAAGTTCTGCAAATTTTCCGGATCGCAGCCCCAAACACCAACTTCAGTTATATGCTGCTTTCAAAATGAGATGCTGCTTTCGAAATTTTGTGAAATAAGCAACTGATAACGAATATAATTAACCCGTGTTTTGCTCTCATAAACGTTGAAATTCATGCCAGTGGTAATATCTGAAACCTTCCAACATATGAGTTATAATGCATTCTTGAGACCAAAGTAGAACGTGGCGTTTGAAACAGTTTGGCCGTAATAAGCAGCTCATGTGGTGGAATATGCACTCAAAACCTGCACGATTCTTCTACTGTTCTTCGAACATTAGTTTTTCTAGCGGTTCAGGTGCGCTAGAGTTTTTTTTAATCTTTCATTGACTTTTCTGCGAACGTATTGACGCCGTTGAGAGCCGAAGAGTTCAAATTTCGATTCGTCTGTCCATAAGACTGATTTCCACTGATCAATCGTCCAGTTGACATGGCTTTTGGCAAAATTTAGTCTTTTTTGTTTATTTGCGGGTCGGAGAAGTGGTTTTCTGACGGCAATGCGTCCAGTCATACCTTTTTCTATGAGCCGACGTGACACTGTCTGGCGCGATATTGGCGTAGTCAAATCTTTGTTGATTTCAGCACGAATTTGTGATGCAGTTTTGAATCGGTCGGCTTTACTTATAGCGTATATTTTGTTGTCAATCCGTTGGTTTGTTTTTCTTGGCCGACCAGATCTTTTTCTGTCAGCATTTTGACCGGTTTCACGATATCTCTTCAACGCCGTAGACACTGAACCCACTGAAATCTTCAATATTTTGGATATTTCTCGATATGATTTGCCGGTTTTTTGTAAAATTACGATTTGGGCGCGTTTTTCCACGGATATTTCCTTTCGTTTGACCATTTTGAACGTTTTTTAATGAACAAATTTTACGAAAACACTGTGCACACACAACAAACACTTACGCCTACGAACACTGCTTATGCGCTTTCTCCGTAGTTAGTTTCAAGTGTTCCACACTGTACAACATCATGACAAGTGTCAAATGACCAAATTTACCGTTATTTTATGACAAATCAGTGCATCAATCATGACGTTTGCATCATACTTTATTCAAATGATTGATAATTAGCAATATAAATCGCGGCAAGTTTGATTTAAATGTAAAGAATAATTAGAATCGATAATGGTTATTTTGGCCGTTTTTGGCCAATATTTTTTAACTCGAATTCGTGGCAATAAAATCATTTTTTCTCAGTAAAATGCAATGATAACAGTTTCTAATTAATAAAAATACATTTAATTTACAATATTAAAGCGAATAAATATATATTTGGGCAAATATAATAGAATAAAGTTGAAAAAACTGTATTTTTTATGGTGTTCAAGGATTTTTGAGCAGTACTGTATATATCTAATATATATATATATATATATATATATATATATATATATATATATATATATATATATATATATATATATATATATATATATATATATATATATATATATATATATATATATATATATATATATCATCAAAAAATTTCAGTGAAAAAATCTCAGGAACGCGCCATCTGATTGAACTGAAATTTTCAGGATACATTGATGTATATGCAAAATAGTGCCAAGTCTCACAAAAAGTTAATAATCTTTAACCCTTTGGTGCCGGCGGCCATTTTAGTGATATTTTAAATACACCTATTTTTCTGTCAAAAAATAACTTTTGCAAAAATAAAGTTTATGTGATGAATTCTGAACATGTTTCAAATGTGAATATGATAATGTTTTTGAAATTTTTAACCCTATGTGTGCGCTAGGCGCCTAAAATTAGATTGGGAAAATTTGAAAATTTTTGAATTGTGATAACTTTTTATAAGATTATCAGATCATAATGAAACTTACAGGACATACAAATGTTCATGAACGTGCTGCCAACCCTGTAGCTATGGCAGGCACTGAAAGTGAAAACATTCAAACCATCGAATCTCCTAAAATATGTCAGTTTCTTAGAATGAAGACCAACTTGTATACAAATCTTTTGCTTTGTCTAAACAGTCAAGGGAAAACTTTAAAATTGTCATGTCGGACAAGAGCGGTAACCCTTTCCCAATGTACCTATATTTTTAGCATCAAAAACTTCTGTTCACGGGAACTTACGAACCAATAATCAGATACAGTTGAAATATACAGAATACATTGAAATTAAGTAGGACCAGGTCTGATAGAAGCAATTTCGAATTGTGGGCAACTCTGTGCCAGTGGTGCCATCTTGAAAAATTACAAAGAAAAAAAACTGCTTTTTGCCCTATGAAATGTGAATAAGTTACCAGATTTTCATGAAATTGACACAGTAGCTGAACCTTACTTTAAACTCTTTTTGATAGAAATTTGGTTGAAAAATTCGATTGGTGCTGCCAGCTATGGTAATTTTTGTGTCTTTGGTTTTGAAAATTCACTCAGGAAAATAAAACTTTTTGCCCTATAACTTCCAGTGCAGTCATGAAATCACTCCGAATTTCATACAATTGATGGAATCTATTATAAACAGGCTATTCAGGCCAAATTTGGTTGAAAAGCCACGATAGGGTTGCCAGCTATTGTTGGTTTTGTGTTTGTTTGCAATATCTTTATTAAGCGGTTTTGTCGTAGAATTTTCAATTGGTAATGATATTGTAGTGACAATAAACAGCAAATATTAAGCGTTCGATTATTTCAAAAAACTCGCTGCAGGTAACCCTAAATTTCTTTATACTCTTATAACTTCGAATGTAGTATAACAACGTGAAGCAGATGTGATATATTCTTGGCTTTGTTGTGCTACTTTTCTATCAATAAATGCTTACAGTTAGTATTCATACCAGGAACATTTACAATGAAAATAAATAACCAATGTTTCAATTCCCAAAGTTCTGCAAATTTTTCGGATCGCAGCCCCAAACACCAACTTCAGTTACAGTGCTGCAGGCACTAAGCATTTTCTTCATTGATGTTATATGAGATGCTGCTTTCAAAGTTTTGTGAAATAAGCAACTGATAACAAATATACTTAACAAGTGTTTTGCTCTCATAAACTTTGAAATTTATGCCAGTGGTAATATCTCAAACCTTTCCACCATATGAGTTATAATGCATTCTTGAGACCAAAGTAAAACGTGGTGTTTGAAACATTTTCGTAATAAAGCTCGTGTGGTAGAATATGCACTCAAAATCTGCACGATTCTTCTACTGTTCTTCGAACATTAGAGTTTTTTTTTATTAACATGACAGCTTTTATTAATTTACATAAGTTTGACATATTGACGTGGTGAAACTTGTCCCTCAGGCTAATCCATGATCTTAAATCTGACATGGAATTATATAAATTCATCAATGAGATAAATTTCAAATGTAACAATGTTTTTTTAGCCGATTGTCTACCTGTTTCTTTATGTGCTCATCCAATTTACTGGAAGTCTTTTCCGATACCGACTCACAATTTCTAACATAATTTAATTTAAGAAATGTGAAAAATTAGCACAAACATTAATGCATCACCGAACTACAAAACATTTCAAACGATTCCCGCATTTAAATGTGTACACCCCAACAAACTAATTGATACTAAACTGGTCACCTTCGGCTTTGACAGACAGAACGCAAGAACACAAGGTATAATTATCACGATGTTTGGTCATAAACGTAAGCGGACGCAACGCATGGTTCATAATAGCAGCTTAAGAGACCAAGGAATGTTAAGAAAGAAATGAGCACCTGGCAAAAATAGTTTGTTTTTATCTCAACCAAATCCAATGACCGACAAGATATCTTTGGTCCATTATTTGATATCAACAGTGAGGATCAACATTTTCTTCATAATAAACCTTCTTGCTATGCTCTGCAATTGATAATTCAAGATTGAAAATTAAAAAAAATTAAATTAAAAATCATAAACAATAATTATTGTTTCTCCTTTTACTAACCATATCCAATCATTAAGTAAACAACTACTTCCAAACCATAACCAAGTCCATAATGCGCCCAACGTGGGAGCACAAAATTACGCACAAGTATTTATAGTCAATATCATGTGCTATTTCTTCTTCACACATCATTTGTGTGAAAACGTCTATAAAGACTATGCTATTGTAACAAAATACCGTAATTTGGTAAATTTTTGTTGTTTTTCCTGGAGCATAAATTAGCACATTACCAAATCTTACGCTAAAGAATATTTGGTTAATTTACTTTTTAACATCAAGAACATGTCTTTATACTAATCTATCAACTGAACATGTAAAACATATTGAAGGTATTAGGTATGCAGCAAGTCGAATATCAGCTAATTAGCTCATCAGCATCAGTTGACACGGTAAAAGTGTCTGTATTTATTACACTACGAATTCTCAATAAATTCCCATTGTTAGTTACAATGATCTCTGAAATCTATCTCGAGCCACATATTGAGTAAAGATTGAAATCCCCAACTTCCACCGGATTACTATGTCTTTTCATAGGAACCGTATGACTTTTCAATCAACTGACATGCGTATCTCCGTCTTATCTCATCTATTGCAGACGTATCTTGTCCCCAGGGAGACAGGAGAAAAACCTTTCCGGGATGATGCTACCTCGTAGCAGTAACCTGCTTGGTATTCAATTCATTACATGCTTCAGAATTTTCAGGATTCGGTTGACGCATTGATGCTGTATATTCACATATACACACACTTTCAGTCGCATCCATGAATACGAGTGTATTACACAGGATGTGGACACGTACACTTACGCATATGCCCCCACATCAAAACTTGACTCGAAAGAAATGTATTCGTGTTTTTCATGTTACTGGAGCAATGCTTTTTTGATGAAATCACTTCAGTGCAAAAACTTTTAATAAAAATATTTGTCAGCCAGAGTAATATTTATTCTGACAACAGCGAATACGTGCTTGGGTAGCATTTCGATTTTCATTTGCATTTTTTGACGTTGATTTTATATATTTTTTGTCGCTTGGTGCAGACGGAAATAGACATGGGTGATTTGTATTTAAAATTGCGTTTTTTGTCCAAACATTTTTAAGTTTTTTACTAAGGAATATGCAGAAATCGAAGTGAAGATATAATTTGGTATATTTTAGCATGTCATATATTCGCCCTTGGTTGAAAACCAGCATCTCCTCTTCGGAAACCAAAGAGTATTTCATTATTTCTAATTGCTAGCATATTAAGTAATTGGTCTTTTGACTTTTGTTAAAATCAAGCATTCATATTCAGTTGGATAGACTGCAATTGTTCTTGCAATCAATCCTTAATGGTTTAGACAGCGTTTTTACCACACCATCATAGTCGAATTGCATACACATGCCAACATTTTGCAGATATATCTTCTTTCTTGCCAAACCTAAACGACTAATGACGCGAGCAGATGCTCAATTATTTTACAGGCACCAGCAGTCCTTTGGCCAGAAGATTTAATAGCCGCGTCCGCACTCCCAGATGTTAATTACGATCTGGTAATGAACACGGATAATTCGGTTTATTCCCGTTTATTAATTATTAATTAATTAATAAATTATGTGTGGAAAATGTTGGCATCCATTAAATTACACTCTACTCACGTTCCGTTCGAGCCAATCGCTTCACTTTGCCTACAGGGCGAAGTGTGAAGCCCGAGTAATTTTGTCTCGCGTATTAATTTGGCATCCTTTTTGTTTTCCAGGCTTATACTAGTCTATTTACTGCCCGATACCATTACATGAAGGCATTGGCGAGCTGACAGGAGAGCGGTGTGCAGCGTTGAGACCGGTCCGAGGGAATGTAATTTATGGGACATTACTGAATGTCCCGAACGGAACCTGACAATATTAACAAGAACAAAGCAATTTTGACTCTATGGCACACGATAGCCAGTATTTAACGATATTTTCGCTCATTCTCGAGCGCTAACAACAGAGCCGAGTATATTTTATGTGCTATCTACAAAAGCCTAAAGGCTACATTGAACTGATAATGACTCTCCGCTGCGAGTGCTTTTGTATGTGACATTCGCTTTCACTTCTTACTTGCCAATAATAGAAAGCACTGAACGCAAGGTAACTGCGTGCAGAATGGACCAGAATGCACGAGAGACCGCAAGTGGACACGGTCTTACTAGATAAACTGCTTAATTTTAGGGAGGATAAGACTATTGATTAGATCCTTATGGGACTTTTTGTGGCTGTTTGGTTTTATAAGTCTCGTGTTTCAGCCAAACCCTGCCTACTGACTCCGTTGGTAAGCTTATATTTATGACAATTTTCAAGAGTTTATTACTCCTTAAGGTCTACTCCTACTAAATTGCGGACTGGAAGTAAGTGAGAATACTAGCCTGATTATTTCACAAATATTAGCAGTGAACACTTAGAAATGATTAGACTAAAATAAAATTGATCTTGAAATTATCAGCCAGTATATTTTTTTTTTCAATTTGTTGGAAAAATAAAAATGAAGCTAAAGTACTGCCAAATATTATTGAAAAATCTTGTAAAACTTATTCGTTCGTTTTTCTGATTAAGTTGAACATAATTTGGATTAACTATCATCACAATAAATGGGAAATATTGGAGTGTTTTTTTCTTCCTTTCGGCTTTCCATTTTCTCAACATCGCTAACAATCTGCCTATGGCCACTGTCACCGACTCCAAGAGGCAACAAATGTTTAACTTTGCACTCCGTAATTTTCGCTATCTGAATCAGAAGTTTTTAATGTCTGTGATTCATTTTCAATTCACCCTTAAAATTACGGCTGACATACTAGTTTCATGACTTTGATCAGAATACATCTAAAGAATTCATTAAAAAAATTTGAGCCGTTTGGCAAACTCACTGAGGTCAGTGCATATTCTATTTGTGAACACTGGAGGATCTAATTGATACATTATATATGAAATAAAATATAATTAACCTGATTCGATTTTGTCTAGCTATCAAAACAAAATATTTTATTTGAAATACCAATTTTTCCTTTAAAAGCTAGATGTACAGTCTGTTCAACAAGAATGGAATTGCGTTTTTTTCAAAAATATAAGAGGTATTTATTTCCGATTTCTTTTTGTTTGAAAGTACATTAAGTAAAGCACATTTGAATAAGTAAACAGTGAAATCACCATCAACAAGCTGGCAATGTCTGTACATACTCTTAACAAGTTTTTCCGCATAAAAGGCAGGAAATTAACGCCATATTTTACGAATGATTCGCAAGACCTACCCCAGCGTAAATACGGGCTTTCCAGCAAGTTTGGCATTGAATTTTGGCCTTTCTTTCTGCATTTAAATTCTCTGAAAAGAGCTTCAAGCAGCCAAATCCACGCTCTGAGAAGCATCCTCAGCAGTGCTGTTATTTCAGTATTTCTAACTGTATTAAATCGAATTTTAAAATTACAATATATTATATATAAAAGAAAACGTATATGAATAAGACATTTGGAAGCATTTGGCAACATTTAAAGGAGTTGAATTAAGAGAACTAGTTGCCCAGCGTGCAACAAGTCATCCTGCAGCTGGAAGCTGTCATCCACTGACCTAATCACCCTTAATACATTCAGGTTGTCTGCGTACAAAAGACAGGAGAAATCGAAGAGGGAAGGAAGACCGCATGTCGGCAATAGCGAAATCAGAGGATTGAGATTGGAGCTTTTTAGAACAACGCGAGTGGTATAAAAATGGGAAGAAAAGCAACAGCTAATTTGCGAAGCGAGAGGAAAATTAGCATAAGAAGGTCTGAGATACCAAAACTATCTATTGGTATGAAGACTTTATAGACCACTTATTCAAAAACTTTGGCAATGTCTGTATAAATTGAATCCACGAGCCTTCCTGATCAATACCGGAAGCAACAGTATCAGTAATGAATCCATGTTGCTGAGAAGCGTGAACCCACTTGAGCTTTCTGAAACGAGGTAAGAGTCAGTCTCTCTTTAAGGATGAAAAAATGCCAGCGAATTTTTAAAAAGAAGGAGCATACTGTATGAAAAGATTGGTAAAAGAATACAAGGGTGAAGAGTGCTATTTGATATATCCTCACTGGTAACCAGTTAACTATAAAAAAAAAACTCTAGCGCAGCTGAAGCTGTAGAAACACTAATGTTCGATGAACAGTAGACGAATCGTGCAGTTTCTGAGTGCATATTCTACCACACGTGCTCCAACCTGTTTCGATTGCAAAATCACTTTGACCTTAACAATGCATTTAAACTCATAGGGTGGAAAAGATTTCAGGACTTTCAAGATTTAGGAAAGCCAACCACTGCAAAACTTTTAAAACAGCATAACAGTGCTTGCAACACTTTACGATCAATGCAATTAAAAGTCTCCCACAATTACCTCACGTTAAAATCAAATAACTCTATCGATTTTGATTTGATCCGAGGATTTTTCGAAAGTTACAGGGATAGAAAGATGTTTAGGGTCAAAAAACGAAAGATGTTTGGAACCAAAAATTTTCTAGAACTAAGAAAATTTTCAAAATCCAAGACACCAAAAATTACCATAGCTGGCAGCACCAACCGAATTTTTCAACCAAATTTCTACCAAACACGGTTAAAAATAAGATTCAGTCAGCTACTGTATCAATTTCATGAAAATCTGGTAACTGAATCAGAATTCATAGGGCAAAAAGCAGTTTTCTTTTAATAATTTTTCAAGATGGCACCATTGGCACAAAGTTACCCACATTTCAAAATCGCTTCTATCAGACCTGGTCCTACTCAATAGCAATACATTCTGTGAATTTCATTAATGTCTGATAATTGAATCGTGAGTTCTCGTGACCATAAGTTTTTGATGCTTAAAATATAGGTAAATTGGAGGAGGGCTACCATTCCTGTCCGATGCGAAATTTCAGAAGTTTTGCTTCGGTTGTGTAGACAAAGCATAAGATTTCTATATGAGTTGGTTTTCACGGTTAGGTTAGGTTAGGTTAAAGTGGCTGCCGGTTCACAGAGGTCCGCTGACCGGCACACATAGGCACAAGAGAGGCCCGTTGTGATGCCACAATAATTTGTGACTCTCTTCTACTCACTGAACTCGGGAAACCATCTGCTTCCCTTGACAAATCGCGTCATCCCCTTTAGATTGACCAGGGACAACTCGGTCAGGTTTGAGAGAAAAGGAGCACCAACTGCCACCAACCTTCTCCTTGCCAACACCGGACACTGACACAAGAGGTCGAAGACGGACTTCTCCTCATCCTCAGAGCCACAACTCCGACAGAAATCGTTAAACTGCACTCCCAATCGTTGTGCATGCCGTCCTATGAGGCAGTGGCCCGTAAGAACCTCCACAGTGCAGCGTATAGAGCACTTCGAGTTAAGCCTTAAAGCTGGCTGGTGCAATGCGCATCCATGGATACCCAGGACTGCCTTGCTATTGCACAGGATGATTCATCTGCCCAGGACCTCCTAGCATCCTCGAGATATTTTTGCCTGATGGCCAGTTTGACCGATGTCATCGGTATACCTATTGAGAGGGAGCAGGAGACCTCCGGTAACAAGGTTCCAAGCCTTGCTAGCTCATCGGCCTCACAGTTGCCCTGAAAACCCCTATGTCCAGGCACCCAAATCAATTGAACAACCGAATGTCCTGACATCTCCCTAAGAGATGCACGGCATTCAGCAACAATCATGGAAACTGTACAAGTCGATGGTTTTCAGGTTTTCACTTTAAATGCCAGCCGTAGCTGCAGGGTTGCCAGCACGTTCATAAAAAACTACACGTGTCTACAACTTAGTAACAACAGTATGCCCTGTAAGCTTCATAATGATTTGATAATCTGGTAAAAAGTTATCGCAATTCAAAAATATTCAAATTTTCCCAATCTCATTTTAGGCGCCTAGCGCACACATAGGGTTGAAAATTTCAAAAAAAATTCTCATATTCACATTTGGAACACGTTCAAAATTCAGTCAATAAACTTTATTTTTGCAAAAGTTATACGTTGACAGAAAAATAGGTATATTTAAAATACCGCTAAAATATCGCCGGCGCCAAAGGGTTGAAGATTATAAACTTTTTGTGAGACCTGGCACTATTCTGCATCTACAACAAAAGCTGCGTTTTATTTTCATCCAGAGTGTAGTAGGTATCCTGCATGCATAATAAAACGATCCAGAGTAGCACGCGAGTTTCTTTCTGTCAGACAATTGTCATTTCAAAATTTGAACTGTCATATAACCAACGCCGTTTTCAAATGTATGACTATTTATCCTGGTTGCCAGGGTGACATGGAAATTTTTGAAAATTCCAACTATTCCAGTTGATATGACTTTTCGAAATACGTTCCACAGAGAGCACGAGTACGAAATCCACTGAATTCACAAGTGTTTGTACTCTGGATGTTGTTGTTGTTTCGTGTGCAAATCGATATCCTGCACTACTCTGGATGTATAATAAAACACACCTAATGTATCCTGAAAATTTCAGTTCAATCGGATCGTGCGTTCCTGAGATTTGTCACTGAAATTTTTCGATGATATATATATATATATATATATATATATATATATATATATATCATTCGACTGTGAACTAGTGACCGGTGCACAAGCGAAATCTTGATAGTGAATAGTGAATAGTGACTCAACTCCGTTACTTTTTCGGTTATCTTAGAGTCTTGTTGTAAATCTATTTGAAAGCCCTCGGGAATACAAGTTTTTGAAATAGTGCCAGTGATTAATAAACGATTGGCGGGGGAAGACCCCCCAACGGGATCTCTCCTTCGGGATATTATTCATAAACGTGCTAAAACATTCCATCATCCTGTTATGGCTAACGTTAATATGTACAATGGCTTGGACGAAATCAACATCAGTGACGATAATGGGCAGGAGCAACAACAACAACAACAACGTGAAAAGAAGCCTAAAGTGCCACCAATTACGTTCATACAATTACCGAGGGACACGATCATTGCGATAATGATCGAACTGAAAATAAATGATTTTCAAATTAAAAATATTTCTATTGGTAGGAAGCTTCTCTTACAAACTTACGAAGAATATGATAAGGTGCACGCTCACCTTCTTAAAACAAAAGTGAAATTTTTTACACACCGCAGGCCGGATCTCCGTCCCACAAAAATTATTTTATCAGGGCTGCATGATATGCCATGCGAAGAACTGAAAAATTACTTCAAACAGAAAGCAGAAATCAATTGCATTGATATCAAAAAATTTAATGTAGGAGCTGGGTAAATGCTCAGCTTCGATACCTCTTATTCTTGGAACCTGGTGCCAAGCTCCACCAGCTTCAGCAAATCAAAACGATTATGCACACAATAGTCCGATTTGACTATTATAAGAAGAACAGCAGTGGGCCTACACAGTGCAGAAACTGCCAAATGTATGGCCACGGATCTGCTCACTGCCACCTGCCCACAAAATGTCTTATTTGCAGTGGTGAACATAATCATACTGAGTGCACGCTCACAGAGAAAGACACTAGCAAAATACGATGCTCTAACTGTGGACTTCAGCATATTTCAAATTCTAAGGAGTGCAAGAATAGAGAAATATATATGAATATTAAACATAATATTAAATCTAAATACATGAAACGAGAATCGACTACATCCCGTGTATACAACCATGCAACTTATTCGTTCCCTGCACTGAATCAGCAGGTTCGCTCATCAGGAGGTCATCTACAGCAGCATGCAACTCATGGAAATCTTGGCTCAGCATCCGTCTTAGCAACGCCAGAGGCGAGTCATTCGTTCCATACAATAAGCAATTACACAAATACAAAAACTCCACTGTACAGTGATATCGTCAGACGTCATCCCACATCATCAATGGCAGAATCAAACGATTTGTTTTCTCCTCAGGAGCTTTTAAGCATATCAACTGAGCTTTTTGCTAGCTTATCCAGGAGTAGAACCAAGAAAGACCAGTTCGATACTATAGTTAAATTGGCTTTAAAATTTCTTTCTGGATAAGCTTACTCTAAACATCCTTCTATGGAATGCGCAAAGCATCAAAAATAAAATAACTGAAACTTCTGACTTCCTAAAAAACAATAACATTGATGTCTGTATAATGACCGAGACCTGGCTAAAACCAAACGATAAAATTTATGTACCAAATTTCATTGTGCAGAGACATGATAGAGTAAATGCAAGAGGCGGAGGAGTTGCCATATGTATTAAGAATAATATTAAATATAAAACACTACCTTTCTTACCCACCAAAATCATAGAAGCTATTGCAATCAAAATCATAGGCATCGACTTAGTTGTTTGTGCCGTATACTTTCCTGGCACAAAGCTAAATGCGGAAAAACTAGAGTTTCTAAAAGCAGACTTGCGTGCTCTGAAGAGAACTTATAATAATTTTTTAATCTGTGGAGACTTCAATGCGAGACATCACTACTGGAATTGTGCTAAATCTAATAAAGCGGGTAAAATACTTTTTAACTGGGTCTTTCAGGAAAATCTACATATACATATCCCTCCGGAACCGACCTTCTATTCTGGTGTTGGTAGGCCTTCAACTCTGGATCTGATTATTAGCGACAAAATCACGGAAATGACAAACATTCAGGTTATGCAAGCCTTCTCTTCGACTCATTTGCCTGTCTTTAGTGAAATCTTTCTTTCGCACACAATACAAAAGCCTCATTCAAATATTCCCAGCGTTAAACACACTAATTGGAAACGATTTAGGGAGATTCTAAGTGAGAAAATTTGTCTAAATACATTAGATTTGTCCAACATCAGCACCGAACAGATAGAAAATCTAATAACAAACGCTAATATGAATATCTGGAATGCGATAAATGCTACAACCCCTTGTATGGAAGTGAAAAACTACCAGAATTCTCCTACTATCAGCACTAACACCAGAGCTCTGATCCAAAAGCGGAATTATATCCGACGCCAATGGCAGCGTAATAGAGATATTAGCATTAAGACTCAAATAAATAGGCTAAATCGGGAAATAAAGGAATCGATCCATATGGCCAGAAACTCTGCTTGGAACAACTTACTTTCAAGAATGGATCAAGGCTCCTCAAATTTATGGAAAATTAAAAAAGCTTTGAAAAATAAACATCTTTCAAACAAGATACTCCTAGAAAGTGACGGTAAAGTAATTGGCTGTGACTCAGAGAAGGCGGAAACGCTCGCAAATCATTTCCACAATGCACATAACATCACATCCCACATGAGCAACACTATCACAAATAGTATTGTTATGGCAGCAGTCCAAAATTTTACCAGAGAGGAGGTAGATATTAAAACAGTTATGTGCAAGCCCAAAGATTTGCTGTTGGTGATTCAAACCCTTAAAAACCGCAAAGCACCTGGTGGTGATCGTATTCCTAACCTTGTTTTAAAAAACCTGCCGAAGAAAGCTATAGTGTTTTTCACATTTATATTCAATGCCTGCATCAAGCATGGATACTATCCCTCAGCATGGAAAAAAGCAATCATTCTACCCGTTAAAAAGCCGGGAAAAAACTCAAGATCTACTAAAGACTTCCGTCCTATTAGCCTACTCCCTACGCTCAGTAAAGTTTTTGAAAAAATCTTGCTGATGAGAATACAATCATTCCTGCGAACATCTAATGTCATCCCAAATTGTCAATTTGGCTTTCGGCAGAAACTTTCAACGACCCATCAGCTTTACAGAGTGTCGCAGTATATTTCTGAATCTTTAAAAGCTAAAAAGTCAGTAGGGCTTGTCACCTTAGATATTGAAAAGGCGTTCGACTCAGTATGGCATCAGGGTCTTATATACAAATTAATAAAATTTGGGTTTCCGAATTACATGATAAACATTATAGCTTCATTTCTTTCTGGCCGCAAGTTCTCGGTGAAGGTCAATAATCAGTTCTCGTCTTTGAAAGATATATCAGCAGGTGTACCTCAAGGAGCTGTTTTAAGCCCCACATTGTTCAACATATACACTGCAGACATCCCTATTGACTCACAATGTGAAGTGGCTATGTATGCAGATGACACTTGTTTATATACAAGCGACCACTGCCCCCACAAGATCACTCACACTTTGCAAAATAAGCTTGAAAAGATTTATCAATACTGCTTTAGGTGGAAAATTAAAATAAATGCAGCAAAAACCACAGCAATCTTTTTCACCAAAAAAAGAAAACACATAAATCTTCCTTGCAGCCCTATTAACTTTTTGGGACAAAACATTGAATGGAGAACCAAAATCAAATACCTCGGCATGATGTTTGATAAAAGCTTATCCTTCAATGAACATGTGAGCTGCATTTGCGACAAGATATCAATGTCCATTAAAACCCTCTATCCCCTCATAAATCGGAAATCGCACCTTTCAAAACCCAACAAACTGCTCATTTACCAACTTGCAATACAGCCCATTATATCCTATGGAGCTCCCGTATGGAGTACGTGTGCCAAGAGTTACTTAAAAAAAGTGCAAATCGCCCAAAATAAATGTTTGAAAATGTCCTTAAACAAGCCATGGTACTTCTCGACATATACTCTGCATTGCACTGCACAATTGCCAACGGTACAGAAACTCTTAGAAAAACACACGATTGCATTCTATGCTAAGCTTCGTAACATAAACAACCCTCTTCTTGCATTTATTAATCATGACATATTGCATTGACGCATAATTTATTTATTTTTATTTTTATCTTCACTAATTTAAGTTTTTTACGGTTAGGTTAACATTAGGATTAGTATATATATATTATTTCTTTAGACTTATAAGCAAAGTTTTTATGTAAATTTTCTTTGCAAAATTAAACTAAGTATTAGATTAATTCTTTATTAGCAAAGCTTTAACTTATAATTAAAGTATGTAAAGACTCCAGTAGTCTGGGCCACTTGAAGTTCCATTCTTGTAATAACAAAAGAAAAATATTAAATAAAGGTCTATCTATCTATCTATCTATCTATATATATATATATATATATATATATATATATATATATATATATATATATATATATATATATATATATATATGTATATATATATGTATATATATATATATATATATATATATATATATATATATATATATATATATATATATATATATATATATATATATATATAGAAATATGAATTTTTGGCCAAAGTGATTTTAATACTAATTTTCTTCTTCGAACATTAGTAATAATACATTTTACATATTCGTGCAGTGGATCGTTTAGCAATTGCATATCAAACTACACTATGTGGAACTAACTAACTAAATATGATGACTAGATGAAACGAGTAGGAAATTCGGAAAAACAGAATGCAGGCCGCAAAAATGCAACGTTGCAATAAATCACATCAAATTACAAAAGAAATATTGCAATTGTTGCAACAAAACGGCAGCACTGATCCCCAGACTTTCATATTTTTTTATATTTAGCACTACGCTGGATCAAAGGATCGTCACGAATAAACAGAGCACGCTTCCTTCGAAACTTCATCCGCTTGTTGTCAAAGCAAGGCTTTGACAAGTGTTTTTTTTTTTTAAATTAGCCTTTGACCTCCAGGATTAGACTCCTTTAATTATCATGTTTCTGTGACGTCATTCGTCATTTTTTCACTCCCAGCAACGATTTGCTATCAGCTTCTATTGTGTCTTCCAATCATTTTCTCCGTTTCACTACAGGGCGCTTCCCTTGTGCCTACCGTTTAATGTTCTTCTGGGTACCCGGTGTTCTGGGATTCTCTCTACGTGGCCCGCCCATTACAGTTTACTTTACTTAACTTTACGCATACGGATACAGGTGGGTTGTCAAATAATTCATACAAATCATTGTTGTAACGAAGTTTCAACTTTGTTTCTTATTTTACTGGGCCACAGATTTCCCTGAGCTACGGAGAAATAGGCTTTGGTTGTGGCGATTATGCGTCGTTCAATCTCATCTTTTTCGATGCCTTTTATGTTCAAGTTGGCTCCCAGAAATATGAAGCTATCCACATTTTCAAGGTTGTAGTCTGTAAGATCAAGTTTCAGGTCAAGTTTTGTTGGACTAGATGATTCTTCCTCGTTTGGTAAATTTAGTTTTTCTTTCATTGACTCGTAGGACTATTTGCTTCGGATGACGGGTTCCAGAGTAATATTAAATCACTCTTACCCTTGACCTGGAATTCCCGCATTCTGTCTTTGACAATGCGGACAAGTTTTGATGGGACGTTAAAGTCAAGCATTATTTTGTACAGGGCATTTGTGTCAACGCTGTCGTAAGCTTGCTTAAAGTCTACAAATAGCTGGTGCACATCAATATTATATTCCCAGCACTTTTCAGCACCTGTTTTACTGAAAATTTTTGATCAATTGTAGAGTATCCGCTTCGAAAGTCATCCAGATACTCTCTGATCATACTTGCATAGTAGAGCTTTCGTTTTTTGTATGTTCTTCAAGAGTATTAAAACGGTGTCTCTTTAACGGTGTCTCTTTTGTGTGTAGGATATATTACACTCTTTCGCCAATTGACTCATTCGTCGCTTGAAGTCCTCGCTTAGTTGTTTAATTGAGGTATACGTTGAGCTGCCTTCATGAAGCGTCATGTTTTCGTTAATTTGCTGAATCTTGATGTTTATGGTCAGTCCTTTCCTTTTTTCGGCACACTTTCTTTGGTTGTAGTCGGAGGGTGCTGTAATGTTGGCCCAATTTCGTCGCTGGATGGATTCTTTGCAGGCTTGGTTCCTTTTATCCACCACATCCTTACATTCCGCATTGTACCAGCCGTTCCTATTTTCCCTTGGTCGATGTCCCATGACCTTTTCAACCGTGTCTGTTACAGCATCTCTTACTGCCTTTCACATGGTTTGGTTGTTCTCATTGTTGTCTTCTACCTGCGGGCCTGCGGGCCTGCGTTTCTATAATTTAGGCCAGTGCCAAACACGGCGGTTCCAGCGAAACATTTCCCGAGAGGAAAACCGAGTCGGTTTAGTCGTGCGTTCATTTAGTATTGTGATGACGCGGTTTGGACGCCTCTCGGTTTTGTAGTGCAAAACTAAACCTACTTGGTTTTCCTCTCGGGAAACGCTTCGCTGGAACCGCCGTGTTTGTCATTGGCCTTACCAGTACTGACATGTATGTGGAGATTAACGAGCTGTCGGTTAGCTTATGTAGCTGCCATCCTAGCGTAGCTAACTTTTCTTTTTACAGTTCTTGGAGATGCGGCATCGGAACTTAATCTTTATAAGCTGATGGTCCAATTCGCAGACAACGGTGCGAAGCGAAAATGCGTCAAGAGTGCTTTCTTTCTGTAGAATGCAATTTTCATAGAGTGAAATGTAATGAAAGTTGAACGCGGTAGAGTTTAAGGATATTATTCCCAGGGTAGACCCAGCTGATGTACAAGCTGGGTAATACCATTAGTGTGTAAGGAACAAAATTTATTTATTTATTTTATTTATTTATTAGCCAAACAAGGTATAGATTCAATACATATATATGCATATAAATATGAAATATCAAACTATTAACTATAAACAAACTATAACAAACTACAAATGAATACAACACTAATAATAAAAAAAGTGTAAGATACAAATAAATAATAAAAAACTAGCTTTAAAAAATAAACCAATAAGAGCCAGCGGACCAAAATAGTACCTATTGCCGCTGGATTTTAAGTTTCCTTTGCTAATTAAACTTTAAGTTTGGTTAATAATGTACAATTGATTTATAATAAAAATATTTTCAAACTCTAATTCAAAAGTTCAACGCAAGCATCCTGAGTGAAATCAAATCTGGTGGTGGATCGAAGGTAAGATTCAGTAGCAGAGCTGTAGATGTTGTTTCCAGGAGGAATTTCTCAGGGTTTGACTGGATAACCAGCTTTGGACATTCAACAACTAAAGCCGCCCTTTGGCCTACCAAAAGGGCAAATCATTTGGTTGACCATTATTCTTTTACTTCCAATTAATTTTGTCGCAGTTACTTATTTATTATGTTATATACCACTTATTATCTATATTATATTCGAAAAACAATTAGAAAATTAGTTAGTTCAATAGTCTATAAAACTAATAATTACCATCACCATCAGTTTTGCCATCAGTTTTTGTGACGGTAACAATGGTAAAATTTTTCATAACATAGATTGATAACAACATGCTATCATCAGTTAGCCCACATCTCTGTTATAAAACATATTCTACACATGCTGAAATTTCTCTTTATAAGTTCCCTAGAATCTATTGACAAAACTTGATCCACAAACATTACTTTGTAGTTCTTTAGATATTGTCGACATCAAGCATATTGCAATACTTACGTAATAGTCCTTCCTCAACACCAGATAACAAATTTTACAATTCACCCTTGGATATCGAACGAACCCATGAAACTCCAACAAAACACATAAAAAGCCCCAATCCGAAATCTTCAAGGGTCGATCCAATATGCTCCATCAAGTGCACATCCGTGTCAGTAAACTTGCCTCTGAACAGAACAAATCCGAATATTGCAGGAATACCAAGAAAATGAATCTGTTCAAATACTACTCAAAACATTGCGACGACGACAACGAGAACGAAATTGCAAAAGGGACAATCGGCACAAGTAGCTGGCAAACAAGCAACGGAACGATAACTATAGCCTGAACGGAAGGACGAGAGGCTTCTCTGCCACGTGATGTTGTTCGATATCACGTGATATTTGCACACGACTCATTTGAATTAAATTTTTCCTTCACTTCAATTAAATTGTTTCCGTTTTGCTTCCCTGATCCGTGCTGAACGAGGCCGGGTCGGGCACAACGGGACTTGGTCGAATAGGATTCCTTTCATTTCATATCATATCACATCATATCGGAATATAGAGACTGACAATTCGGGTGCCTCAGCAACGTCAGTTGCAGAGTGGTCCAGTACTCAGCCATTACGGGAATTACGGAACGCTACTAATTACAAAGAATGTTGCATCCAATCTGTATGGAATCCTGGCGAGCTCTCTCGTGTGCACCGACTTAATGCACTCTAGTCGGTCAGTGCCGTTGTTCGGAATTCAGGACCAAACACCATTAAGTTTATGCCACGTGCATTTACTGTATTCATTGCTTTGACAATTTCGGTTTGTATGTACCTGCGAGCTACGTTGTCTCGATGCTCTTAACTAGTAGCGTACTACTAATTATGTAAGTCCGCGTGATTCCGCTATTGAACTGAAGTTTGCAACTAATTTGCGTAGTTGGATAATGATACTTTGCAATTTTTACGGGAGTATAAGATGAGGCTTAGGATCTCAGGATATATCTCACTCTGACATTCGAAGCAGATTTAATTCTTTTGGTAGCTTTTTAACCAATTAGTATCTTCAAAAAAACAAATAAACTACGGTCACCAAGCTGTTAGCAAAAACAAAAAATTAGTCAATCAGTAGAACTTTAACGATCGCACTAATATCACAATAACGCTATAGAGTAAACGTGTGTGAGGCTGTCGGACAAAAGAAAAGATTTAAATCACGCTGAAGTAATTGAATTTTTGAGCATTTATTAATTATTCTATCATTTTTAAGAAACACATTTGATTAATCCTAATACAATTAATGTATTTTTAATTTATAATTCAATTTGAAAAAAAAGGATTCCTTCCGTTGAAAAGCTAGATATATTCTAATTTTCACCATTTATCGATATTTGTGATTTCGAAGATCATATATCTTCTTCATCAAAACCTTCCGTCTAAATATCGAAGCATATTGAAAATTGAAATATATATTCACATCTAGTTTTTCAACGAGAAAAATTTGAATTTTATTTAATGCTTTATTTTCGATAGGTAGAAAAATTATAATCAAGAATTTTAAATGGAACATTAGAAACTGTAAGAACATGAATAATAAGCATTCCGTTAGTTATATCTTTCGTTCGAAAATTGAAAAGTAGGCAATATTGTATCTTTCGTATCGGTGATTATTGATATGGCGCTATGTTGAGACGTATCGCTAGTGTTCGATGTATGGGCTTCAAATACAACAGGTGACGACCTTGTTGAATATACATTGGAATTATTCGTCTTCTCTAAGTTTAGTACAGAATTCTGGTTTGTCAGCAATTCATCAATCAACGTCATAGTTCGTATTTTAAACGACCTAAGATTTGTGTCGTTGAGTTGTTTAACCTCTGGTAAAAGGCTGAGGAGGAACATTTTCTGATGGTCGTCAACCTTTTCCTGCTTCTCTTTGTTTCGCAGAAATGAACACAAGGCCTCATCGATGTCGCCTGATGTTTTAAATTTTTTTCCTCGTTGTTCTACGTCACTGTGAATTCTTTTTTGAGTGTGAAGCATAGCAGGACTTGCCTCGATTTTCGGAATCTCTTGACCAGCCTCCGATCGGTCATTCGCATCTTCTGTTGTTTCGTCAGAATGGGTTACATCAATTTCGGGAATGGCAGCTGATTTTCTATTAAAATAGCTGGTGTCGTTTACGCTTTGCATAGGCCGAACATATGGAAGTATGAACTGCAGTTGCTGCCGTAAATAATAAGGTTTTTTCACTGAATGATTTTTCAAACTTTTGAGGTTGCGTACAAATCCATTCCGTATGTTCTTCCACTTTTCCTTGCAATCAGCAACTGAAAAGAAAAAAAATTCACCTATAACATGCATTTTGACTGATTTTCCAAGAAAATAAGTATTAAATTCACTTTTTTCCGAAAATTCATTGGTTTATATCTATATCTATATATATATATATATATATATATATATATATATATATATATATATATATATATATATATATATATATATATATCAGTTTCTACATGAACAAGGTAAATCTCAAGTTGAGATTGCCAAGCTAGTGAAATGTTATCGGTGCGCAGTGCAATCTGCAATCATGCGGTTTGCGGAGACCAGTTCTCACGAAAATAAGCCAAGAACAGGCAGAAAACGTGTAACTTCAAAACGTCAGGACAGAAAACTTGTCCGCGACTCTTTGAAGGAGCGTAAAAAAACATCTTCTGCGCTTGCTGCTAGCCTGTCGGAAAACTTGGGGAAAGTAATAAGTGCTCGATCGGTAAGAAGGCGTCTCACAGAAGCAGGCTTGAAAGGTTGTAAAGCTAGAAAGAAGCCGTGGCTTTCAGCAGCTAACAAAAAAAAAACGCTTGGAATGGGCTCTTCGGTACCAGCATTTCACAGAAGAGGATTGGGCAAATGTTCTGTGGTCCGATGAATCTAGTTTCCAGGTAAGCTTAATTATAACCTTTTTCAAACAACAATAACCGTAATTTTTTACGGAGGCCTTGATTTCAGAAAATTTTTCAAAAAAATTGAAACAGGTTTTTTGTATTTTCTAAAAGGATTTTTTTTGTTGGCTGCTGAAAGCCACGGCTTCTTTCTAGCTTTACAACCTTTCAAGCCTGCTTCTGTGAGACGCCTTCTTACCGATCGAGCACTTGTTACTTTCCCCAAGTTTTCCGACAGGCTAGCAGCAAGCGCAGAAGATGTTTTTTTACGCTCCTTCAAAGAGTCGCGCACAAGTTTTCTGTCCTGGCGTTTTGAAGTTACGCGTTTTCTGCCTGTTATTGACTTATTTTCGTGAGAACTGGTCTCCGCAAACCGCATGATTGCAGATTGCACTGCGCACCGAGAACATTTCACTAGCTTGGCAATCTCAACTTGAGATTTACCTTGTTCATGTAGAAACTGAATTCTACAGCGTTTTTCAATACCAAGTTCACTCGTTTTAGGCATATTGTATTGCACAGAGTGTCTAGTTTGCAAATTAATCACAAAAACAAGCAGCCTTACCCTATAAGTAACAAATGAAGACTGACATAATATTATCAACAATTTCTCAAATACCCCATTTCCTGGAATTTGCACGCCAGATGTTTTATGGCTCTTCAAAGAAGATCGTTTATCGCTGTTATTATTGTTTGAACAAACCAGTATCGTAAATATTAGAAGAAATTATCAATTTTAACACACGTTTCAAATTACATGTGTTTTGAAGGGGTGCCTAATACTTTTGGCCAAGGCTGTATATATACATATACATATACACATATATATTATGTATATATATATATATATATATATATATATATATATATATATGTATATATATATATATAAATAAATATATATATATATAAATATACATATATATATATATATATATATATATATATATATATATATATATATATATATATATATATACATATATATATATATATGCATATATATATATATATATATATATATATATATATGTATATATATATATATATATATATATATATATATATATATATATATATATATAAGTGGCGGCACGTCAGTGTACGCAAATGAAGAAGCGGTTCCCTTGCTAAACCACTTTACTTAAAAAAAATATTTTACAATCAATATTTAACAATCAAACGATTTGATTTTTAAATATTCAAAAACATAACATTTTAGTTTTTCAAAAGATTAAACTTCATCGCCACTATGCATAAAGTGGTCTTATTTTATAACAGTCCAACTACAGAGCTTCGAAGGTACATTTACAGCGACGCAACGAAAACTTAAGCGTATTACTCGAAACCTCAAGCACTATGTACCAATCAATTCAGTACATACAGTTTATTGCAACGCATTGAGATATACTACACAGAACACTGAAGTGATTTTGCTTGAATGCTCAAACTCGTGATTTTCGCATAGATCTACTTAGCCGCTTTACCTAAATGATGCCCACAAAGACTCTGCAGTGAATGTACTCAAAAAGCATCGCGGACGCTGCAGCGTCTCGGTGGATATAGAAATTCAGAAAAGCCTTGCCCATCAACTCGGTAAACCACCCAGAAATCTTGGTGTATGAATGAAATTAGAACGCTGGAAAGTTATCAGCGTTTCTGCTATGTTTCTGTTTCCCGTCATGATGTACATTACAGAATTTGTAGATTCTCTTCTGCTCCTCTTCTTACGAGTTGTTCTCCTTCTGATTAGATGCCTTTTATGCTTTGTTCGTATGGTATATGTACGGTGCAAGTTATTGTGATGTTGATATGGAGAATAGAATATGTAGAAGTTACATTGCTTCGTTTTGAATTTTCCCCAGATCGGTTTTTTTTTTTATCTGCATTGTGCTTACTTTCGCAAAATAAGTTTCTCGGTTCAGGCGCTTTGGAAGATATGACCACTTGATTGCTTTCGCCTATGTAGCTGTTATTTCTATGTTGAATTTCTGAAATGCTTTCTTTAGCATTTATAGTTTACATAAGGTGCGTTTTTTTGTCTTCTTCGCAAAAAACGCACCTCTTATAATTCTTTTGACTTGATTTTTTTGTATTGTCAGTGTTAATACGGTCGGTTAAAGATAGATAAAAGGATAGTTTTTAAAGTAAATTATAACATAAAACTCGTTAAAGTAAGTTAGAGTTAAAACTGGGAGTTCGAAAAGTTCATATTTCCCCGTTTAATATGGATTTTAATGTGGAAAACCAAAATTGCTGTGATTGTGCCATAGAGGATTTACTGCGGCAGTCTTTTTCATCTTGATCGATTGAGCAGAAAAAGGATCTTAATTATTCTTGGCAAACAAGACCACTAATTTCGCACAGTCAACTGTTCGCAAAAGGTAACTACATATATTGGGCACTTTTCTTGCAAATCATATAAGGAATTTATTTTTATTCTGGAGCTGTCTATCTAATTTAATTTGCTGAAAGATGCATTATATCCTCAACTTTGAGCTATTACAAAACTTCGATCACTTATTTAGCCTGTAATATGTTATGGGGTTATGTTTATGGGGTCGGTAGCTTAGCTGGCTAACGCGTCAGTCCGAAGCAGCGATCTACTGGCCGCGGGTTCGTATCCCGCCGTGCCCATGGCTGTATTTGTTCGTCTTGTGTTGTCTTAACAGTCGGCGACTGGGTATAATACCCGCGCTCCATTAATTTAGTGTCACATTAAAGCTTTAGTAGCGACTAGGCATAACACTAGCGCTTTAGAAAATAAGAAATAAATGTGGCACTTAAAAGAATAATGGAATAATTGATATCGGCCTCTCCCATATGTGTCTCCCTACCGCCATCGCTAAGCATTCGCTTCAAAGGGCAATCCCCTGAGCTTTGGCATTATCATAGAAAAAAAATGCACGCTTCGCTTGAACAATTGTGGCTCATAGTTGGCGGGGAAAACAGTAGATGTTAGACTGTTCCATAATCGTATTGTCCTAGATAAGAAAGAATCGTGAAATTTGACGGTACGACTGGCAATGATCGAAAGAGTATGAGAGTGAGCGCGTTGGGACTCTCGGGTGTTGCGCGTAGGAGGTGCTCTACAAGGGAGCAGACTTGATATTTCATTAGAGCAAAGACCATAATAATAGCGATAAAGAAGAGAAAGGCAACCTACGTTACGTCGGTGCTCAAGGAATTCAATACGTGAGGTAAAAGTTTCATCGCCAATAAGCTTGAAAGCTTTGCGTTGGACTTTGTCTAGTTCCGCTAAAGCAGTGCGGCCTGCCCCAGCCCATATATGGGAGTTATACTCAAGTCTTGGTCTTACGAGAGTCTTGTAGATGTGCGCTATGTCTGATGGTGTAAAGTATTTCTTGCCTCTCTGAAGGAATCCTAAGCATTTCATGGCATTTTCCGCAATTTGAAAAATATGGCTGGACCAGCTTAGTTTGCTGGAGATGTTAAATCCTAATAGGTTCAGCGAGGGTGATTCGGAAATACTCATACCACCAACGGAAATATGGTGGCTTGTAGGAGGAGAGTAAGGCTTGAGCAAAAGACGACAACATTGGGTTTTGGACGCATTAAACACAACACGGTTCGCTGAGCCCCAAGCGATAATGTTTAATAGGTCCCTGTTTAGCGATGCAAACATGCGATCTCTACTAACAGAAGTAGCATTTCCACGAGAGTCGGCTACTTTGTCAAAAGAGTATGCGAAGTCAAGGGTGCTGTCATCGGCAAAACTATGAATCGGATTGAAAGTGGAGGAAAGGAGGTCATTTATAAATAAAAGAAAGAGAGTGTGGACACAAGATTTGTGTTCATCCAGAACAACTTGAAAGGAACGATCTACGAGGAAACTTTCAATCCACTTAACAAGGACGGGGTGAAGACCAAATGCACGAAGCTTGGCTAACAGGGCAGGGTGCCAGACTCTGTCAAAGGCCTTCGAAATATCAAGAGAAACGACCATTGCTTCACCAAAATTATGGAGACAACGATTCCATCGCTCAGTGAGAAAAGTGGAGCGCCCAAAACGGAAACCATACTGGCGGTCGTTGATAAGATGGTTCAACTCAAGATATTTCATTAATTTTGAATTCACGAGAGATTCGAATACCTTAGACAGAACCGAAACGATTGCAATAGGTCGATAGTTAGAGGGATCACAGGCCTCCCCCTTTTTAGGTATGGGCTGAACGTGTGCAAGCTTCCATGCGGAAGGAAATATTCCAGTCGAATATGACAGGTAAAATAGTTTGCGCAGAGGTTTAGCCAAGGCGGAGGCGCAGCACTTTAGTACGAGGGGCGAAATACCATCAGGACCGGCAGATTTGGAACTTTTCTGAGATTGTTGATCTTAGTGTGTAGGAATATCACTAAAATAAGCTGTTGAGAATCAATCGCTAACTTTTTATACAAATATGGTCAGCATTGAAATACCTAATTGATTTTTTACACGATATTTAAAAAAAACCGCATGTATAGTTTACTACACGCTTCATAAGTATGCTTTTCTATATGCTTTTATATTTTGCTTGTCCTTCCCTAAGTCTCAAAACCACGAACCGCCACTGCAGGGGCGGCTCGTCGTTGTACACAAAGGAAGCAGTGCTTCCCTTGCTAAATATTTCCTACACAAGAAAAATAACTTAACAATACCTATTGAAATTCAAAACAAATCAATTGATTTTATACGAATTATAAATATTTGTGCATGAACGCAGCTCGATTTGCAGCGGTCTCTGTTCGGTTTCCGTTTCTGTAATTATTATTGAGTTTAAGAGTTAAGTATTTGCTGTAGATTAAAATTCTTTTGATTTGTCTGTTTGCTTGTTTGTGCTGAAATTGCGCAAGTTAGTATTGGAATGATTAAAGAAAGATAGTTGTTTTTCATGTAAATAGTACAAGAGTATTAACGTTCGTCATACAACGTAAGGTTATTTTTACCCCAAATCTTAAAGACATGAAGCTGATTTTATGGCAGAGGTATGAAAGTATTTTTTTAACAAATGTTAATAATGGTATATTTTTGTTTTTTATTTTGTTATAACACAAAGAATAAAATAAATATTTGGGCACGTTCTATTTAATATATGTATACACAGAATAGATACAATATCTTATGGGTAAATGTAACCCCACATTGTATGGGTGAGGAACTATTTTCACGTTGTATGCCGACGGTTTAATTCATTTTGTCGTAAAAATTGAATTTCATCATAGAAAAGCTACTGCGGTATATTTTTCTCTTCGGCAAAAAAATTTTTGAAATAACTGAAAACCCTCTTAATTGTCAAATCCGAAATTATTTTTATGAGGTCATTAAGTAGTGTCTTGGATTATCTGTAGAAAAAGTATAAAAGGATGGGCCTGTAGCTAGCATTTGATTAGTAACAAGTGACAAATGAAAAGTAATGACCAGATACGAGCAATTAAGTGTTGAGAAAAAGTCGAAAATCGTAGCATAGGCACAAGAAAACGTATCGAAACGTAAAATTGCTACTCGTATTGGCTTTAGCCATTGGACGGTCAGAAGTGTTTTACAAAATAAAAATGCCCAAGCTGGAATCGTACGTAGGAAAGAGTGCAGCGGTATGACACGAAAGAAAACCAGCAGGGAAGACAATCATCTGAAGTTCTTCTGCTTATCGAATCGGTTCCTAAATGCGGCACAACTTCGCGCAAAGTGAAAGCCTACGTTATCAAGGCGATGCTCACTTCGGACGGTGCAAAAGAATTTGACCGGGATGGGACTAGCATGTCGAACTCCAGCAAAAAACCGTTACTCAACAAGAAAATGAAGCAAACACCTCTTAACTAATGCAAAAAGAGACGAAGTTGGACCTCTACTTCTCCGACGAATCAAAGTTTAATTTGATTTGGTGCAAGTGGAACCTTGAAATTTGAGCGGAGAAAAAGCGAACGGCATAGCGACGAATGTATTCAACCAACAACCAACTACGTAATAGTATGGGGATCCATCTTAGCAGCAGTATTTTGATACTACGGGAAACTGTTAACGCCGAAAGGTACAAATTGATTATTACCGAATGCCTATTTCCTACCTGGGAAGAATTGTATGGAGCTTATCTCAATCCTATTTCCCAGGATGATTTAGCACTATGCCACCGTGCTTCTTCAGTAAGTGTGGAATGCATTTTGTTAAACTTGTTTTATGGCATTTGGTTAACGGAAGTATCTTCTCTCTTCCAGGTAGAAAATTTTAAGGAAAAACTTGGTATTGAGTCCCTTGCCTGGCCAGGAAATTCTGTCCTCATCCAATAGAAAACCTCCGGGGGATAATGTCGAAAAAAAGTGAAAGAAAAGAAGCTGGAGACATTTCAATAGCTCGAAAGTATAATCCGAAAGTTGTTAGACAACGAAATGACCCTCGATATCACCGATAGGCTTCATGAGTCAATGCCTTCAATGGTAAAGGCTGAATAAGGTGCTGTCAATTACTAATTATTATTTTAATAAAACAAAAAAACTAAAAATGGCTATTTTTCTTTGTTGACTTGAAGTATTCTTTGTTACTTTCAATTGTGACAGTTTCCCCTAAATATAGAAGATGATTTTTCTTGACAATTATTATTCACTAGGAGAATGTTCTATTTTAGTCGATTTATCATCTTTTCATTAGAAAGTCAGAGTACATTCTACTTACAATTTAATAAATTATAAAAAAATATTAAACCCTATAAAGCTCAAAATAATAGCCGTAGCTATTAATTTAATAATTTTGTAGAAGAGCGAAGAGGTAAAAACAGGCCTTTTTCTGCGACAAGTGTATATATAGGGCTGTGAATAATAATAGACTCAAACATATTTTTAAGTCTTGCATAAAAGCAGAAAATTATTTCAAATAACTGTGTATTTTCTTGAATAATATGCCTTTAAGAAAATTTAGTAGGGATGAAAGGGTGATCGTCTTCTTTGCTGAAATAATATAAAAAATAAATCCTAAAAACTCGAATTAAAATCTGTAAAAAATTATAAACGCTGTACTATGTTTAATGCGTTTTTCCCCTTATTTTTTATTACATCTAATAATCGACTCGGCACACCATTCGTAAGACTATTTAATACTCTATCTGATATCTAGTCCCATGCTAATATTATTCTTTCCTTCAGTTCTCCAACATTTTCAATGGATGACTTTTACTGGTCTTAGACTTTCCACACTAAGAATTCCCCACACATTTTCTATTGTGTTCAGATCGGGAATCAAGGCTGGTCATGGTAATAATTCTCCGTGAGCCTGAAACCACTTTTTGGTGGAGGCAGCTGTATGGATCCTGCTGGAAAACTATAACAAACAATTATCCTGCTGGAAAACAATATTTTCACCTCCAGCTAGTGTCACAAAAGGCAATAGATGTTCCTCTTGTGCCTCCTGATAATCGAGAGCATTAATTCTACCATTAACGAGACGAGGACTATTTGACGAAAGCTGACCACACCATAACAAATCCACCTCCCTGTGCTTATTCTTCTTGCCTTCCGTTAATCGTGTCAGTAATAATTAAGTCCATCTGGTCCATCGAAATTGAATTTATTTTCATCGCTCAAATGACATGACCCCAAATGTTTCTTTTTTGTATGAAATTTTCGGAGAATTTAACTCTAGCATTGAATAATTTAGCGGGTGGCTTGAGTAGCCTAATGGGCAAAGCACTGGCTTCTTGCGTGTGGGCTACCTGGTTCGAATCCAGGCTCGGACAAGGAATCGCGCAGCAGCTTTTTTGAGTTCACCTACCTTTGCGTTCACCTAGCTATGTGTAGGTACCTGAATCAATCAGGGATGTAAAGTAAGTCGTGGAACTAATCACTCTACTCTCGTATTCACATTGATTGTAAATTTTTGATGAAGCTCTCTCTACCAGCTTCAACTACTAGACCCGTACGATAATTGTCGTGGAATTTTACATCACTTTTTAAGTCTAGCATCGATGTTTCTTTTCGTCTATTTGGGTCTTTACAAACATTTTCTATATTCAAACTTTTTGGAGGACGCAGCCCATTTTCTAACTAAGCTAGGGTCACATTGTTAATTCAACTGTCTAACTATTTGCGATGATGAATCTCCTGTGTTCGATAGTTCTCATAAAACTGAGCATTTCACAAAATTAGCAAACATTTTGGTGGATGTCCAGACGACTTTTTTCTCATAGCTCTCGATTCCAAGCTTCAAAAATGTATTTACTACATGCTATGATCTTTTAATTTCATTCGCGATTTCTCTCAAAGTTTTCCAATCAATAATTTTGTATTTTAATAAAAACCCCGATTTTTCCTTTCGAAGCTAGATATATTGAATTTTGTGTTTTGAATTTTTATCGATAGACACTGAAGAAGAGGGCAGATTACCCTCGAAATATCGATATTTGTCACAAAATTCAATATATCCTTCGAAAGGAAAAATCGGTTTTTTTATTAAAATATTTTTTTACAAGCTAGGAAAAAATTGGTACACATTAAAAACAATTAATAATTTTGTTTTTCAACATCACTGAATTTTTTTTCTCGCAGCATTTAAGGCATCGACGAAATTTTTGAACCCTCAATAAAAACACACTTCCACGTCTTTCAAGTATTAAAACTGCACATAATAACGCAAATTCACGTTAAAAACTATTCCTGTAACATCCGATGAAGTCATGGGATGAAAACGAAATTCACAGGTTTGATTGATTTTGACGTGAAGCAATTGTGTTAGACTACTGATACACTGCTGGTATTGATACCATGGTATCGTCCGTACCACCAGTGTATCGCCCAGTTCTAAGCTAATACCAGCTCGGCAAAGCGGTGCATGCGGAGTATCTTCGCCGTTGGACGGTATTGATATTGTGAAATTCATACGAGTGGTAGCCCTGAAAAAAAAACCTCTCTACCCTATGAGTTTCAATGCAGTCTTCGAATCAAAGTAGTACCTGACCTTCGAAACAGGTTGCTTGTTTCGGGTGGTAGAATGTGTACTCAAAATTTGCACAATTCTACAACGCAGCAAACTACTGAACACCCAAATGGCCAGAAACATGTACAGACTAAGTATAATAATCGCTTCGGTTGGTCATAAACGCAAACGGGCGGAACGCAGCCTGTGGAGTGTTCATAATCACAGTTTATATGCAAATGATGACCGAGGAGAAAACCGTCAAATTAATGAAAATATTGCAGCACACAGCCTAGGAATAACAATTACTTCTATATCCTGAGCTAAAAATTTAAAAGAATACTTGGTTAATTAGAATTTAATAACAAAATATCCTCTACCATGGCCATCGAAATCTCGCGCAAATATTAAGTTTCATGTATTTTTTTATAAAATTATGTTTCAACCTACCAGTCCAATTCATTTCCCGTGCAATGTTTGCCCAATTTTTTTTCAGAATATCCTTTCTAGCATATTCCGGCAAAGAATGATTATAAAGACAAGGATAACTTTCAATTAATCGAACAAATTTTACTACTTTGTCTTCCATTTTTTTGCGATTCTTTTACGCACACATTCAATAACAAACAAAAGACTTCTTCCTAGCTATTTGTCAAAACCGCACATATGACGCCCAGCTACGCTGCTGCATGTCAAACCACAAGCTGCATGAAGCTTTTACGACGTGACGTTTGCATGACGCTTAAGTTTCATGGACAGTTTCCATTAAACGAGCGAGCACATGTTGACCGAGTATAGACGAGAGCAGACGAGCGCTTACGTTTTGAGAGGGTCCGCATTTAGCAACCGACAACTGACCATACATTGAGCTTAAATTAGGCTAGGCATTTTCAGGACCGCAACCTTCGTCCATAAGAAACCACTTACAAAAAATATGGTCCTGCTCAGTGTATGTTTGATATTCGCCCTCTCGTTCAGTTTGGGCCAGCATCGACGAGGTTGTCATCCGCACCATCAATGTTCGGGGTACTTTCAACACCGTGCAACGTGAGAAAACACGAAGGTCTGTAGCGGACTTTAAGGAAACCAGTGAGATGCTGCACATAAGCGTGTGATGAATCTATGACGTGATGTGACCCACATATGGATAATGGAGATAGAGCCTAAATTTGGCCATATGGTGAGAAAATTTGGCTTGCAGCAAAAGTACGAAAACGACTTGCTGCGAATCTGTTTTAATATATTATAATAGAATAACATCATTCGGGAACAGACCTAGGGTGTTTACACATGAGTCCATGCGTTCAGGCGTACAAGTTGGTTTTTTAGAATTGGTGGAGTGAAGTGGAAGAGGGCGGGTACGTTGATTTGTATTTTCACTTCTTCCTTCTAAAAAACCGGCTTGGACGCATGGACTCATGTGTAAGCTTCTTTTATTATGATTTTGGGCAGACTATGCACAACACAAGAATTTAGCTTAAACACATCGAACTTCACAATAATTCCTGCCCGTTGCCAGCACGACCGTATTATTTAGTGCATTCGAAATATTTGTCAGCAAAAATCGACAACCATCTCGAATTTTCCCATTAAATAAATTTAAACAGCAAAAACTAACCGCCTCAGAATTACGTCCCTCAATTCAAAGCGAATCAAGGTCTCTCATCGATGATCAAGTCAAAGATTTTCACCATGAGCGATATCGCCTCTCCCTTACAGAATGTATAAGCCTATTTGATGCGACCACAAAATAATTTGACATCTGCGAAGTATATTTGTCGACAATTTCTACATGTCAAACAGCCACCTACTACTAAACTCAATTACAATTAACTACGAAAACATTCATATATATAAAATAAAACATACTTTTATTCGCAAAGTATTAATACTCCATTAAAACTCACTTCAAATATCTATCCTCCATGCAGTGTCGATATAAATAGCACATTATCATTAGGTTCAAGCTCATACTCCAACTCGCCCTGAAACGAAAAATGATATTTTCTCAAGTGAAACATCAAAATTGTTTGGCTTTATGTTACCAATAACTCCCAATCGGCATCATTAACTAGAACTAGGATTCCTGGTCGCCTAAAATAGTTTATATCCACTTAAATAAAATGTGTAAAGTTAAATTGGTAAAGTTAAAAAGTTAAATTTTGAAGGTATTTAGTTAAATTGTCTTACACCGAATCGTTTTGCAGGAACAATTCTGGCCGATCTTTGAGTAAATTATCACGAATCCACTTCAGTAAGTTGCGAATGTTCCCTAAAAATTTCAAAGTTAATCAATTCTACAAAGTGCGGTTCCCAAACGCTAGAATTTGTTCATACAAGTTTTACTACCATCGAGAACAACTTCTCTCCGTTTGATATTATCAAACAGAAGCTCTGCACCGCCACTGAAATTAGTAAGATTTACTATTAAAATCCCACAATAACCTTATGTACAGCATACCCAAATTCCAAGATTAATTTCAGGTCCGACCTATTCATTTTGGTTCATACAAAAGCAGTATTTTTCTACCTAGCTTACTAAATCAACTAAATCACAACCTGAACATAGCCTTCAGATTTTAGTCAAAACCAAAACACAGCGAAGTTTGTCACAATCACGATACAAAGCCGGTTATCGCCCGAGCGCGCGCTGGTTTAAATCAAAATATGTGGAATTCTCTAATCTTCATTTAATAATCTACAATCGCTTTTTAATTATTTTTTCTTAAGACTAGCTTCCTTTTTTCGTGCTGGATCACTTTCTAATCGAAAATCAATTGGTTTGTCGTAGCCCATTATCTTCACATAGTGTTCAGGGTCGGTAAACATGGTTGGTTCGACAAATAATGGCGTTTTACCAACTAAAAATGATGTAAACATTCCTGGAACATCTGGCACATGCACGTCTGATGTTTTGAATTTGGTCTAAAATCGAAAAATGTTATTAATGTTCAATCCACTAGCCTTAGCCGAGGTATACTAGCCTCATTCTTTGTTAGAAATATTGATACAGTAGTTGCTGTGTATTCCTTTGTCCCAGGATTGTAAATAATTTCTGTAACGTATTTCTTCGTGATTAAATGCAACAGGACCGGAGTTATGAACGTAAAGAATCCTACGCAGCCACATAGTAGTACTACAGTCGCAGTTCCGCCAACCATTGATGCTTGTTTATACATAATGGGTTGGGCTGCAATGCCTGTAAGACTCGTTGTCAGAGAGAAAATTTTTACAGCCTTCATGCGTGTCGTCAAGGAACCACGATACACAACATTCGCTTTATCTGATCGAACAGTGCTGTCGGTGGCAAAGTTCTTCGTCGCGAAATCCATTTGACGGCATCCATAACCTATTTGAATATTAGCTTTCTTTAAGATATCTAAGTTAATTGGTTTATTCCGGGTCACACAAAGCGCGAGAGGTATGAGTTGTCGAGAAAACATTGCTGGGGTTTTTACTGAACTGCTCCAGGTTTTAACTTTAATTCACAAACAATATCCAGTCAAATGTTGCTTATAAAACTCAATAAAACTAAGCAGCTGACAGCGACATATGATGCTGCTTCTGTTTTACGTCAAGTCAAGGAAAATGTGAATCTTAGCAAAGGCAACAACCCGTAATATTTTCTATGTTCTTCTTGTCACATGTCGGCGATTTTGCTCTTTGAACTTAACTCCATTCGTGGTTATTGTTGAATATTAAAAGTAATATATGATCTCAACAAAATGTGATTTTTTGGTAGCTCTCTCCAACCCGATTATGTGAAAAACGAACTAGAACCAGCCTGATTTTCATATATTAAATCTACATCCTTCAAAAAGTACTTGCCGAAAGGCTAGATCATTGAAGTAAATTAACAACACAAAGTTAAAAAGTTAGAATTAATATTTTTTACTAAAATTAATACATATTTTCATACATTTTTCAATTTAGAACTAAACACATTTAGTTCCGACCTTACATATATTATTTCACATTTTTCACGAAATTCTTCTTCCCTGCCGGCACATTACCATTCTTCATATTCTGCTTCTTATTCTTGTTTGAATCATTCGGGGCATTTTTCGTGTGGTTTTTACCTTGAGGCTTTTTCGCTCCCTTTGCGAAGTTCTGTTTAGGCCCTGGTCTTTCAAACTGTTTGTTTTTAAATTGAAATTGTTTATTCGGCTGTTTATTTCCACCGCCCTGTCGAAAGGGACCTTTTTGATTTGGTTGTTGATGTTTTTTGAAGAACGGTTTATCTTTTTTGCCAAATACAATTTTCTTTTCGCTTGTCTCATCGGCACTGCCCTTTGATTGAGCACTACTTTCGGTTTGCTTCTGCTGCTTTTGAACATCTTTCTGTTCGAGTTGTTTTCCCTGTTGCTTGCTTTGATTGGACTCCAACGTTTTTTCACCCTTCGCTGGTGAGTTTTCAATAGCAGAACGCTTCATTTTTTTCTTTTGTGCTGGTGAAACACTATTTCTCTTGTTATTTTGCTGAGGTGGCTTCTGCTTCTGTGGTTGACTTTTTGTTTTCGTAGGTGATGCGCCGTCGTCTCCTACTTTTGCTTTCTTCGCAGGGGACAGTGATGACCGATCGCCCTCAGCCATTCGCTTATTATTTTTCTTCCCTTTTTTCTTTCCTGCCACATTTCCCCCATTTTCTGCCTTTGCGCTTTCCTTACCCTTAGCTTTCTTTTGGGTTTTTGACTTATCGACAGTGGGGTTGTTATTCTTCGTCGCAAACGACATATGTAGCTTAGCATCTCCAATACGAATTGCTTGACGTCGCACCGTAGTCGCCTGTTTCGGTGTAGGTAGGTTCACAACAGCCGTATTCATACCTTCATCTTTCTTGCCATAAACGAGTTTAACTTCAACTGCGTCTGGGAAGAGAGTCTTCAATTCTTCCACACTTGCACTTGCAGGAATATTCCGAACAATTAGCGTTGACGTGTACGTCCTCCCGCTTGTGTTCGCAGCAGCTGACTTCTCCAGTTTTTTCTTCGCTCGTTTTTCCGCTAGCCTTTTCGCACGAGTTTCATTGTATTTTTGTAAGAAATCTTCCGAATTAGCTCGAGGATGATTGACGATTAATTTCTTTCCATCAACTTGAACCTTTTTAAGCTCTGCCATGCCTTTATCCCTTTCTTCAGAGCTTTCGAAACTAACCAAACAAAACCGTACACTTGACTGCCGTGGACGAGTTACATTTACGACTCGAGGACAAAGATCTTGGACCATTTTCTTGACTTCATCGACATTTGGTGGCAGCTTTTTCGGGAAACGCAAATACAATGATTGAGCTTTGTGTTTTTCACCCACAGCTTTCAACTTTTCTAGCTTTTTCAAACGTTTTTTATCAATCTTGCTGCCTTTTGCAGCATCACCTAACTGATTCGATTTTTCATGCGGTTTCACCGTCTCAACTTTCACCTTCTTCTCTGCTCTGTTTGAAGCAGTCTTCATTTCAGTCTGCGGAACATTTTCCTTCGTTTCTACCTTCGGAACTTTTGCCTTCGTTTCATCTTTCGGTGCAAGGACTAGATTTTTCGGTTTTTTCTCGGGCTTTAATGAAACCAATGGCACTTTTGATTGGATTTGTGAAGTCTTCATTTTCTTGGGCATTGTTTCTTCAATTTCATCCGAATCGTCGTCCGCATCATCTTCATCACTATCATCATCATTTTCATCTGATTCGTCGTCGCTATCTTCTTCATCTACTTCCTTATCACCATCGTCGTCATCATCATCATCGTTGTCATCATCATCGTCGTCGTCATCATCATCGTCGTCATCATCGTCATCATCATCATCGTCATCATCAGAATCAGCAATCCCTACTTGTTCTTCGCCTGATTCATCTTCATCCTCACTATCATCAGAATCATCTCCACCTGCCCCGATCATACTCGCATCATGTTCATCGTCGTCGGAGCTGGTATCACTCTCGTCAATGTTGTCACTATCTCCTGGTAAGTCGAAATCATCACTATCAGACGACATGATTCTATTATCTGCGAAAATTTAAATAAAACGATTTAGAATAGTATTCGGTAATTTACTGCTTATGCCTAAAAATTATGCATATAAAAAGATTTACTTAAATATTTAAAATATGAAACAATATTTCAGGTTAGAAATGAATCGTATCTCAAGTTGAAAATTAAAATCAATTGAAGCACTTGCAGCAGCTAAAGCTATCAGTCGGATAGGGCGAATAAAATGTAGCATATGAATATATGACCTTAACCTCACCGTGGTGGCTGCGGGTAATCTTTGTCTCACGAACGATTGGCTAATATTATCAGGCTAGTCCCTTCCAAGTAAAATTGGCGAGAGACCGATTACCTCCCCCGTAAAAAGTTAAAGGGTTCCGTACGACGATTAATTGCAATTAATTGCAATGAAGCGTACTAAAACAGAGTTTTTTAGTCCGTTTTAGTACGCTTCATTGCAATTAATTGCAATTAATCGTAGTACGGGAACAGACCTAAAGAGAATAATCTGATCACCGATACTGAAGGCATTCTGAAACGGTGTGAAAAATATATCATCAACAACTGATCAGATTTTCACTCTTAGACAGATCTGGAAAATTTTTTTTGGAATTCAACACTCCGTTGCATGATATTTTAAAGACTTTAAGGCCGCCTATGGCAGCATTGCTAGGATAGAACTGTGTAAAGCCATGTGAGAATTCATCGTCGCAAACAAACTGACACGATTGGGTATGTTGACCGTGACCAATGTAAGAAGCCAAATAAAAATAGCCGGATTGCCTTCCAGACCGTTTAGCATCTTCAATGGGATCTGAAAAGAGTGGGAGTTGGGCCTGCCTCCTCTTCAAACTAGTGTTGGAGAAAGCAATTCGAGCGTCTGTCACGTCAACGAGAAGGGCTATCGTCGCCAAGTCTAGCCAGAAACTAGCTTATGCAGATGGCAAATAGCTGTACGAGAATCCTTCATCCAGATCAAGCAAGCGGCAAAAAAAACTGGAGCTCCACATAAATGAAGGAATGGTGGGAGCATGGTGCAGTTGTTGGTCAAACCTGCAGATTAGATGCGCATGAATTCTAAGTAGTGCAATCCTTCTCTCGACCTTTCAATCAAAATATGAAGATTATAAAATGACTCTTCTTAATTACCAATAGAAAAGATTATGAGAGGAAGCAAACAGATAGCACTGGCATCGGCAGACTAATATGTTAGGCATAATATTATATGATAGCATCCGATTATCTACGTAGAATAGCCATTGCCTGATACGTACAATATGGAAAAAAAATCGAATAAAGTGTTAGTCAAGAGACGAGCAATGGTCGTTTTTTTTAATAACTCCTCCCACTTCTTCTCATCGTCTGTCTTCTTGAACCGGTGTTGTTGGCCAGAGATCGTGTAATGCTTTTCTGGTAATAAAAAACCCTCGGCGAAAATGAAACATATTGCGTGATAGATAGTCGGGTCTTCCATGCTTGGAAATTGAAGCGATGAACCAACAATCCGTCCTCCGCGAAATTTCAAACCAATTTGGAACAACGGAAATGCCCCTGCAAACGATATATGTACTACTGATTTGAATTTTTAAATGACCGATCGTTCAATAAGCACTAGGCTGTGCAAGCATTATTACACCAGGCCACTAAACACAAATTGAGCGTACTGGCAATCTATAAAACGAAAAGAATTGGCAACGACATACAAGACATGAGCACACATAATATTCAAAATTGAGAATCCTGCAGGAAGCTGCGAATTTGTGCTGACATTCATTCAGAAATAAGAAGACGCATTATATAATCACCTGGAAAGGTATATTCGACTTACTTCCCGCAAACGACGTGAAAATAATACTCGTAGACTTCAATACTTAAGTCGGGAATGGGATGCAAATCTTGACTTGTACCACTTGTACCCTCGTACCAATACTTGGTAAAATCCAAGTGTCAGTGTCGTATATCAAAAAATCTCTTCGAAAATTCGATATTGAAAAGATCCAAATGTCGTCAGAAGCAATACCAGGATGCGTTAGACAAGAAAAATAAAGTATACCACAAAACTATGGTGCGAATCTGGCCAGGAAACTCTGGTCTCACTCTGTCAACAAAGGCTGCTCCTCGTTGCTCGAATTTCATATTTGAGGATGCGATATTTGAACAGAGACCATTTAAGGCCCGAGAGCGGCCGCAGTGCCACGACGAAGTCCAGTCATTGATGCAATCAGCCCTATAGGAGGAAATCGTTTCTAGAGAGGCTCAAAGAATTCGATTATCAGAAATAGTCGATCACTATCGACAGTCTTGCCTAGATATATGAAATACAGGTTCATGCGTCGTAGTGATAATGATCCAAGTTCAGCTCAAAAAAATCAGCAGTGTTGACATCAGAACTCGGATAGCGAGCGTCAAATAACCCCTTGTGGTGGACGGCATGTCGGCTAAAATCAGACAGCGCCTTATAGAATACCCGATCTATAAATTTCACATACAAGTAGATGAAATCAGAGTGAAATAAAAAAATCATTTATTCATTGAATGGCGCCCGAAACCAAAATCATATCCGTGATTCCTTCCTGTACAGAACAAAACAAGAAAGGACGTCGGCGGCCATTCAGAGCATGTTTCGAAATTACTATACATATGTATTCAAAGCTAAAGCATTGGAGTTAAAATACAACACTATAATCAAATTCTAAAACATACTCACCGGTTTTTCTTGTAATTTAACCACAAACGTGAACACTACGCGATATCAGCGACCCGCACTCTTCCACACGTGGTACTCGATTTACTTTAAATGTCTGTCAAACCCAGTCAAACCGCCGCGCATGCCGCGCATCGATACACCCGAAACGTCATTCTACTGGCTGACCAGATGCGAACAACGAAAACATCGCAAAGCAAATTCAAAACTCATTCAAGCTTGGATGCACACCACTTCTTCTTCGACGTATTTATGCGTCAGGCTGTATCAAATTCACCCCAGCTCCAGATGTGCATCGTTTTAAAAACTGTCAAATCGAGTGTAAAATAGTACAAAATTTATCAGAAATTGGCGAAATTAAAATGACCACACTAGACTTACGAGCAAAACGCATTCCTATCGAACTGCAAAAGATAAAATCATCATTTGATAACCACAGTACGTAGTATAACTGATCTTATATTTACTAAACAAAAATTTGAACTCTTATTTACCTTCAGAAATCATATGCGATCCGGTAAAAGAAAACGATTTTACAAAATTGCAAGTAATGCTTCCCGGACCTGCAGATACTCCATATGAAAATGGGAAGTTTAAGATATCCATCGAATTCAGTGATCATTATCCCTTTTCGCCGCCCATAGTGAAGTTTATTACACCGATTTATCATCCGAATATCGACACTTGTAATATTCAAATTACTATTGCTAGAATAGAATTATTTAGTTACTATGCCGAACTTTTTTTGAAATACTTAAAAAAAATCAACCAAATATTCTTGTCCAACGCCTTTCATAAGATCAAGCTTAACATAATTTAAAGCTTGTCTTAAATTTGATAGAGACATTAGAGAATAGATAAAAATGGAAATTTTAGAAAAGCACAAATATTTCTGCGCTTTCTAAAAGTAACCCTTCTCTCTTGCAGGCGGTAAAATATGCCTGGATATACTAAGAATGCCTCCGAATGGTTCATATTGTCCAGCTCTAACACTCGAATCGATTCTAATATCAATACAATTGCTTCTTGCATCACCGAATCCGGACGATCCGTTACAAGGCACCGTAGCGGATGTTTATAAGAACGATAAAGAAGAATTTCATAGAAAAGCGAAGGAGTATACAGAGAAATATGCCAACGAAGAATATGAACCAGAACGAAAAAAATCTAAGATGACGTAGCATGTCAAGACTGGATATCATAGCTTTCATTGTGAAATTCTTTTTAATCAAAATAATTGAAAGGTAAAGAATATTAAATTTAATTACAACGACAATTAGCGTTAGTAATAGACTCAGATGAAACTTGGATGTTGTTTTATTATCAATTAAAAATGTAACGTGACCTGAAAAAATATGTATATAAAATGACCTGTCTTAAATGAGGAAATGTCTTTGATTCCTTTTGCTGGCATGGTCTTTTTTGGAGTTTCAAGTCGTTCATCAGCAATGACACTTTATTTGCACACACAAATATGTTGCAGCAGTTTGAATGAATACAGATTTACGATTTTAATTGGTGCCGCGGTTCCGTCAGCTAACATAACTGTGAGTATGCATCTGTGTCAAATTATGAACAAACTGAGACATAGAACTTATTACACTCGTATAGATGTTTAGTAGATGTTTCTCCGTTTAAGTATATGTCAACCGACAATAGAGATTTTACTCTTTTTTATATCTTTGCCTGTTGGACTTTTCACTTCCAACAATTGGCTTTTTTTCGAGTTCCACGGACAATTATACATATTTTCTGCATTTTTTAATGAGCCTAGTTGTTTTTGTGTGGATAAGTTAATGAGAGTTTGTGGAAACTTGTGGATTGTGTGTCAAATGAGAGTTAATTTATGTTAAGTGTAAAAATACGGTCTCTCTATATGTCCGTATTAATATCAAAAGACTAATAATACGTTCGCATTGAGCCAAAATCACGTTTTTTTTCGATCGGCCAATCGATTTGAGTCACACACAAAGCACTTTCAATACTACTTGATATGCCACACATCTGCCTCAGTTATTAACATTGGCATACCAAATTATATGGTTTCGGATAAAATCTACTTGGAATCGAGTACTATAGTGAATAATTGCGTTGTAAAAATTCAAAAGTTCGTTTTAATTTACTGTAATTAGATAGTTATTCAAAAAATTGGAAATTGCTGTTAAATAATCAAAATGGAGAATGTGGTGTCGACAAGGAGAAAGACGTTATTAGAAGTGTGAATGCTAATTCCACGGCTGGAAACCCAGTCACCTTGTCGTTTATATTTCTGTGGAATTTTCTTGTAAGCAAGCTATACATGTATTTTAAGAAAATTCAAGTACAATTTCGATACCTACTAGTTTGAACTTCCCATCGCGCATGCACCAACTATCACGCTAAGCACACATTAATTTGACTTAAGTCAACCGCAAAAACTTTATTCAAGAAAAGAACATTGTAAGAAATCAGGAATAAATATCAAAGATCAGAATAAAAGCGATGTAAAGGAACATAATATGACACAATTTGAATAACCAATCGTTTTTGTAGTTTTATTAACATATTTTAGCACATATCCTGTTAACGTTTTAAATTTTAGCAGAAAATAATTGACAATACAAACACAAAAAAGTCTACTGACCTGCAAAGCACAAACAATAACATATTTCTATATTTTTACGTATATTTAATTAATATACTTCCACCAAATACAATATATCGTGATTAATGTAATCAGTATTATGTTTAATTAAATATATAAGTAATATTACATGTGCAACATGTTTCGTATTTTTTAATATTTTCTTTTCTTGTTTGTCCACACTAGAATTATTTCTGTGTTATTCTTTTTTACAATAAATTTCGTAATACACAGTATGTATACTTTTTAAAATTGTTTTTGCTCTTTATTCAATTCACATTTTAACTCTGGACTTTCCATCTTGCATATCTAGTTCATAGCTCTTTCAATACTTCATTTACAATTCATACGGAAATTTTTCATTCAAAATTCCAAGTTTATTAAATCAATATATATTGTTATATCGAAGTTATTGAAAAATAACATATGTTTATATGTCAGCAATAGCCTGAATAGTTTTTTTTTCTTGAAAATATTTTATGTTACTTTGTTCGTCTAAACATTTATTTCGTATTTTAATATAGGAAAAATAAATAAATAATAAGTGTAAATGTATGGCCGGTATATAATGTTATATATGTCTTAATCTTAATTATGAGACTACTGTTGTCGTTAGTCGCTTTCCATCGACATACAATTTTTTGATAAGCAGAAAAGTTTTTTTTTTGTTATATATGGATTCATTTCAAATTATTAATTTTCCACGATGGTTGAGGATAAATTTGCAACGAATTTATATATTATATAATCAGTCACATATGTTTTACGTCATGGAAAATAATCGAACTGAAATAAGTAGATTCAGATATGAAACGTTAATAGGTATATGTATTTCGATCAAACAAAGCTTGTAAGAAAGAAGCCCACAAATGTATTATAAATCTAGGGGAAGATTTTGAATTTATTGTTATTTTTTTCAAAAGCTATCCAGTTTTAATCATTAGGAGCTAAAAATTTGGCTCTTTGTTTATATTTTCCAATCTAATATACATACATTAATGTTACATCGTGTTTATGACAATAAGTACGAAAATATGCTTTGCCATTTTTCCACACCAAAAATATAAATTGCGCATTAGAAGAACATGAAATTTATTAACACTCATTTGTACGTGTTATTTATCTTCAAAAGTTCACAATGAATATGTGAACATTTGCATAGCTTTTCTGCTTCTATATTTTCATCCGGATGGATTATGTGAACTACCATGAACTACTCATGTATATATCCTTCCTACGACAAGTTTTTTTTACAAATATTCGGTCTGATACAGAGCTGATCAACTTAATAGCTTGCAAGTCATTGAAACTTAGTTATTTAAGAGTATTATTTACTGAAACGATGAAAATTACATATCTTTTCTGGAGTAGTACCAAGTGCTATTTATTGAATTGACGACAACAGTATTTGTGTTCCGTATTATAAAAGGTAAACAATGTAAAATAGTGCCTTTTACAAAAACAGTGTCTTTTCTTCAACAATTCCCAATACATAGCTTATGTAAAGTTTACTTATGATCAATTGAAACGAATATTTAACAAAATTCCCTCAGATAATTATATACCAAGAAAATTTTGTTAGGAAACTTATCTTTCAGTTAGAGTTTATTATGAAAATAGACAAATGACCAATAGTTCCAAGCACTTGAAGACACTACTCGTGAATTTGAGTGTCGAACGTAACGGTATCTTTACAATTTGCAATAAAAAAATCTTATATATATTCTGTTTTCATTGTTTGTCAAACTTAACGAGACTCAAATAAAGGAGCGAAATGATATTGACAAGCAAACTGAAAAAATGAGCATGCAAATGTTGAATATTACTTAGCATTGTTTTTTTTACATGAATAGAAAATATATAAAGCACAAATAACAAAAGTGTTTTTAAAAAACTATACTAATCAGCTAACAGCATGTTTTATTTCTTTAACTAAGATATTTCTATTATCAGCTTTTTTAGTGTTTTCATTCTACTAGTTTATATTTGAATAAACATCAATATGATTGTCTTTGATATTTGTTATTTTGCCTACATCTCTGGATTTTGACACGTAGCTACAGAGATTTTTGATATTGAAAGAAGATCATTTTTCATATAGGTTGCAGTCGCGAGTATATCTGGTACGTTTTTAGCTATTGAGGAACTTCTAAATCGTGGGTTTCTAAATGCTGCTTTTTATTAAGTTTATCAATAAATATATATTGAATCTGATTCAATTAACTGTATATAGAGGAAATTGTCTTAATGTACTATGATCATTTATAACTCCGATCCTTTCATAAGTCGAATGCTTCAAAATGCCCGTGGAAATGCTTAATGCAACACAGAATGAGTGTCATATTTAGAAAATATAATCATACTTTTTCCAGTAATTCAATAAAAACACGTATATAGTATGATTAAATTTTTAGAGTATCATCATCAGCTAAAATAGTATCAATAACCAATGGTAGAACAGTAACGAATGGTCAGAAGATAAGGATCGTCAATTTAGCTTCAAGATCACATGACACTTTTTATACTCCAGCTCTATATTTAATTCGATATTTTGTTTCTGGGTGAAATAAAGCGTTCTTGAAGACAAGTTGGTTTTATTAGAAAGTGTACGTATGGTGTAGAAATAAATTCAGCTTGTTCAATATGCTGTGCTGCCTTACAGAAATTGTGTGAAGTTAATTATTTAGTTATCCCACACTTTCTTGACGTTGTTATAAGTAGGAAGGACCTGGCTTCAACCTCGCTTCGATATCATTCCCATGATTCGAGATCTTTGATGTTATATTTTATGATATTATCTCAGTTTGACTGTCAGCCGTCGGTCAATAAGGGATACAATTTGATGTGATTGCAGAAATCATTCTGGGATTTCTGAATATAAATGATAACAGGATGTTTAATGAAAAAGTTAAAAAAAAACCTTGAAATTAATGTGCTTGAATATTAGATAATGTATAATAGATGTTTAATGGCTTCATATAATTCCATAGTTAAAGACGACAATTAGCCAATAAACAAAGCAATTTAACAAATTAGCCTGTTTGAAATAGAAAAACTGCCCAAACAAAGCCAAGCATTCCAAGCTGAAGTACAAAGACTCTTATCTCAACTAACTTGACTTTTCATGTCTTAGCTTAAGTTTGAACCTTCGAGCACTCTTACTTTATATCTTAATTAATTATGCCTTTCAAAATAACAACTTAATAATCCTACCTGGAAGTTTAGTGCGGCTTCGGTGTCTACAGAACAGAGGAATCAAAAAGATGCATTCTAAACGAGAACATGTCTATCATCAACGCAAAATTTCTCGACAATCTGAAAGCCTTGGAACTTGGCCCGAAGCTGATCAATGACATATTATACTAAAAACTGTCAGGACTTGCGGCAACTGCAACATTTCTGATATGCACGTAGTAGATTCTGAAGGCTAAATTTCACTCACCTATTGTTAGGACGTTGGTCAAAACATGGAACCCGATGAGAATTCTAATGGCAATCAAAGCCAAATGGCGAAATAAATATGAAAATTAGGTCAAACACCACAGTCAGTAGGTATGGACATAGTTTTGAGCTTTAGAGATAAATTATCGTTTAGTTATAGTAACACCAGCAGTAAGAACCTAAAAATACTCAATATACTTATAATAAACAATTGTATAATAAAAAGAGACTAATGAAGAACGAAATTACAAAAGATGCGTCTTGTAGTAGAACGAATTTTGAAATCCCCATGAAGAAAGGGGTCCAAATTTTTCAACTTTATAGCACCACTGACAAAGTACTTATGGGCCATATGAATCAACTGACTAAATTCCTTGCTTTAGATAATCTTCAGTCACAAACAAACTTGGCTCAATTCATACCTAAATTTTTTAATGCGCTTTACGAGCATCAATGATAATGCATTCAAAGTTAATCACTTAAAAAAATGCGGAATATAAGCCTATGTTAAGGACATCTTGAAGTTGAATAAATAATTCTTCTGCTCGAAAATTTGAAATTGATCAAAATGCCAGTACATCGAACAAAAAAAGCAGCTCTACCCTATTAAGAGAATATTCCATAAATCTAAAGATAATATGGTTATCGCGAAAAATTAAACGTTAAAAAGAAAAAACAATCTCCATAAGGTTTCAAAAGCCCTTCAACAATATTTCGAGTACGTTGTACAGGCATTCATTGCATTCTGCTGCATATTCTTTTCTTGAAAAACACATATATTGAAGTTATACTCCTTGTTTCTTGAATGGTTGTTTGTTTCGTCGTCAAATATAAGAAATATAGTCGTCAAATATAAGAAATACAATTGCATAAAATCGAGAAGTCAATGCTCATCGATGTAGGGAGATTCAATTATTACTACTGACTTCAATAAAAATGAAATCTGTTTCACTAATTATGCATATATCTTTGATATCAAATATGCAGTTAGCTGAATAGTATAATGCAATACTTAAATGTTAATTATACAATACTCCCGTCTGTACTTTGAAGGAAGTACTTCCTTGTTTAATTCAGAGTAATCAAATATGAATGATGATAAAATTATTGACGAAATCATAGCTACATACCACAAATATGCAATTAAAATCTCGAAAAAGCTTTTGATTTTGAATGCCAAAGCTACTTTACAATGCACAATTGCAAGTTTATCTGAATTTATAAATCGAAGAATGTATATAGCTTTTGATTTTAAATATACATTTAAATTATGTATAATGTATGTATATAAACAGCCAGAGAACCTCATAAAATGTTAACTGATCCATTTACATTCAAATCTTCAATGTTGAAATGGCTTTCTATATATATATCGTTTCAGTATTATTGATAGATATTCTAATAATAATACACCTTATTAAATTCCATGTTTCATGTTTATATATCTTAGGTAGATGATACCACTACTACTTGATTCTAATTAGTTTGTTTTTTAACATGTTGTCTTACTATTTTTAGCTCTCTCTGTGTGTGACACATTTAAGATTTATACTTTACAATTCTTATTGTAAACTGTTTCACTTTTTTCTCTTGTTTATGTTTAAATGTAAATATATATTTTTGCCTAATATTTACTATTTTTCATCTTTTATTCATTCATATATAGAATTTCCCCATTGAACTGGAGATATGTTAACTCTAAATTGCACATCACAAGTTGAAAGTTTTTTTTCTCTTTTCTCTAGTCGCTTTTATTTCATATTAGGATATTTTTGTGAAAAAATGAAATTGATCTTTGAGAATTACTAATATTATCGGTGATATCATTGTTTTTGTTTTAGTTCTAGTGAATGATTTGCTGCTTGATTTTGAAATGAGTAAGGATTGGAAAGTGATATTGCCCCATTTTTGCGCTTCATTAAGAAAAAATATGCAAGAAATGAGCTGATATGAGCGACCACGCAATTAATAGCCATATCGGGTTCAATAGTTTAATTTGAAAGTTTTCATACGGTGTATCTTGTCAGATATTTGCTCATACACCATACGAATCTGTATGCTCATAGCTCATTTCAACAAATGAAATTAATTTCATTTTGAATGTGACATTAAGAAATATAAAAATAAATGAAAATTCGGAACACTTATTTTTTGTTTGTTGATGAAGTTGAAAATCGATTGACAAAAGCAAAAAAAAAATGAAACGCAATATTCCCATTGCATGATTTGGCCAGCTTCAATTTTAAACTAAATGTTTCCTTTTCGATTTACCTTTTAAGTTTTCGGAATGAATGGCATTGGAAGTATAAATTAATCTTTATCGTTTTTAAACAGATGAAATATTTTTTTAATATCATTAATATATATGCATTCGATATTTTTTTGCAATCTCAGTGGTAGAAATCACTTCAGGCATAGACATTTTTAGCAGCATGAATTTGAAAATAACAGGAATAGGAAAGGGAATAAGAGATATATAGAGATATAGCGTTTTTAATAAAAACTATTCAAACATTTATTAATATTCAATAATTCTCATTTTTAGTCCTTTCACATATAAATTTGTTCATAAATATAAATTACAGGATTACATTGTATATTTTTTCATATATATAATTGTAATATATAATATATGTTAACTTTTCCATTTTCTTTATTTTAAATTTATGTTTTACATTATGATTTAACTTCTTGTTTTTTCTTTCTTTCTTTATAACCAATTTTAGAATGTACATATTTCGGTTATACTTGACAGTTGAAGTTTGTATACTTTTTCATCCATTCTAATAATTTCCATCTGAATGAGTTGAAAATATATCTCTAAATTGGATCATTTGTTTTCTTCAAAAGATTTAATCTGCTTCTTACTTCATTCTTAAGAAGGTGTTTGTTAAATTATTGCGATTATAAGTATGCATATGGTGATAGATTTTACCATTTAATTTTTGCTGACCTAGTTACAATCAATTATAATTGATTGTTACTTTGTTTTGTTTGTTTGTTGTTGTATTTTCTCTAATGTGTTCATCTCTCTTTATATAGAAATTTTCCCATTAATAAATTTATTTTTAAATATTTTGTTTCAATGTATTTTAAAATATTTAAAAATATCGTTTCATGAACCCATTGGGTTTAAAATAAAACTGTACCACTTATATTCCTCATGTTAATGATCAATTATGTTGCATTAGAAGACTAAATTAGAAATTCTTTTGTATTCAAATTTTGAAAATTAATCATTTGATAATTCATACGGCAAATTAATTGGATTTACTGTTTGAAACGAATCAGATCGTTGTTAGTAAATTTCAATGGATTTATGCATTCTAGCGAAATTAGCTGGGTACCAAATAGTAAAATAAGCACTTACGGATAAGGAGGCGAAAGTTAAACAGCTAGTTTGGTTTGCAAAGATATTTAGTGCTAATATGAAAGTTTTTGTAGTTTGTCTTCTCTTCTTCAATATCTGAGTGGATTGCATCAAAATTAAACGACTGGTTAATAAATAATATTATGATCATCAATCATATTTGCGCGGTAAATAATCCAAAACATAATTTGCAAAGAGGAGAAACCGCAGTCTCATAGATTTTCAACCTTGTAAAACAGATCAAAAAATGATTCGACCACAAAAACGATAGAACATGCGATTTTTCTGGTTCTTAACAAAAAAAACCTCACAATCGCATACCAAATACAACACCCAACATTTTTTAAATCTTTGAAAATAAGTGCTAGCAGTAGCTAATTGGCTGGAAATCCGCTACTATTCAAAATCATCTCTGAAAGTGCAATTTTAAGTTTTATTGATGACCATGCAAATGGAATTGAAAAACAATATATTCTATTTGTAAGGGGTTACGCTTCAAAGTGGCAAACAGTTTCAATAGAATTGAAAATCCAGTAGAATATAGTGCTATCTTATTACCAAGTTTTCGTTATTTTTCAAAGAAAGCAACGTATGCGAACGCTAGAATTAAGAGTGCACCAGTTTTTAGGGAACACGTTTATATGAAATCAGGAAATGTTTTCAAAACTAAAACGAAAAAGTTGTAATGATTTTGAAGTCAGGAACCAGCAATGCAAATACCTAGAAATGAAAATCCTGTAGCAGTACACTGAATACTATTAAACTATATGAATAAATTCTTAGTTCAGCTCGAAAATCTAAAGCGGACAAAAATAAAACTCATCAAAGAGAAGATCGACAGTGATAAATGAACTAGCCAGAAAAACGGGGAAAAAATGTCAGTTTTTGTTGTTTGTATTCGTAATCATCAATTACAATGTCATCATTTAAAGGCTGATCATTGTACCTGCGCAAGTATACAGTACATTAGTCAGCTGTAAAATAATGTCTTTATACTATCACTAAAATGTTATGGGAGCTAGACTAAAGAAACCAAATGATCATTAACTTTTTTCCCCGAAAAAAAGCTATTGAGGAATATTGTGATTCAACAGCCCAAAATCTTGTCATCTATTGTATTATAATCTGTGTTGTCTCTGATCTACTTTCTTCCATTTTATGTTGTTTTCACTCTCTTTCTCTCTCTCTCTTTCTACACACATCATATTTTCTATTAATTGTGTTTCATTCGTTTTTGTTTGTTTGTATTGTATCAAATAGTTTTATATTCTTTCATAAAATATATACTTTAATGTATATTTATGTATAGGTATTATGTCCACTTCTGTTGTATATTTTATAAAAGGGTTTTTTTTTGTTGTTTGCTTTTCACACTCGGTTTTGTTGATAAATTAAGCATAGTTTTTCTGAAGTTGTTACATTCACTATATTATTTTGAGTTTGATATTTAGGGAGAAATATTTGTATTAATTTTATGGTTGCTTCTAAATATTAGTATGCTACTTTAGCGTCATCGCTAAAATTTTAATATTGAAATAATCATTCACACTGTCTATTACTGTATTTGACATCATTCGACTTTGATTCAATTATCATGTTTTTGGAATTAAAATACAATTGAAAAACGTTATGTACTTTTCACATAAATTCATTTTTTTTTTAAATTGAATAATTTACATGCGAAATGTTTGATAAGCTTTGATTGGTCGCACATGACCATGTGCGAATTGTTATATATTTTAGATGATTTCTGCTTTTATTTTCAAAGAGTTGTTTGTACTATTTTGAATAAAAAAATGTAGATGCCAACACTCAGTGATAACTCTTTTTTTTCAAAATTTATTTTACTTCACTTCGCTCTCAACAACTATGCAGTTATATCGATAAAAGTATAAATCATAAAATAATCTCAAGTTTCAAAAATGTTTATTGCTGAAATCTAAAGTGCGGTTGCTCGAAAATGCACGTACAGTTGAATTGAATTAATGTATTTCAAGCAAATCGAAAGGATAACAGATTTGCATTGTTGTATTCATAAATAATTTAAGGTACACACGCCCATTTGTTTCGAAATCACATAAAAACAATCAAATCTACTCCAACTTTTAACAGATTGAAGTATAAACATCAGTATTCGTAGTGCCAAACATAAAAAGCCCAAACAGTATCCTTGCGAAAGCAAATCCATCTATTGAACAGTTTGATGCTGTTTTTTTTCTACCATACTATTTCACCTAATAAATGGAAAATAAATAATGCTAAGGAAAATTTGAATGAAATAAATCAAAATCATTATTAATAAAATCAATAATATGCACTAATAGCAGTTAAAAACCAGTTGAACAACTGAACAACAACAAAAAATAATCGATATAGATCAAATTGAGAAAAAATCATTTATTTCTTTAATCGGTAACAACAGTCAACTTTGTTTTCAATTTATATTTCTCTATATAAGATGTTCATATGAATCATTACATTATCATTATCATTTTCTAAAAATACATAGTTATCATCATTTCAATGAAATTCTCTTCAACAAAAGAAAATTAAAAATATCTATATACTCATATATATATTTATATTCATAATTTATAATAAGTCTCAAATAAGACTACACAATGTTCGTTTTTATGGTATAGATGTCCAACATAAAAACCCGCCCGTTTTAAATTAATTATTACAAAAAAAAAAAAAATAATCACATTCGACTACAAAATGAGTGTGTTTGCAATGTGCACATTTACATACATGTAAATTGTAAATAGAATATTGCTACTATTAAAATACATTCATTTAAAAATTCAAAAAAAAATCGAATCAAGCGAAGCAAACTAACTTTGCTGTAAATGATACATCCAACATACTAGGCAACAAGACAATAAAAATAAATAATTTTTTTCGTGTATCGGTTTGCTTCTTTGCATTTACTTTACTCGTTTAATTAACTACATACTTTACAATAAAAAAAAAATCTACGTAAATTTGATCAGGCTACGATTGCATTAAATCTGAACAAACACAAATCTTTAATTGCTCGTATTTTCTCATTTACGAAACGAAGAACGAGTTTCTCGCCACTCTCTTAAAAAATATAACAATTCGCACAGTTAAATCGTTCGATCTATTTAGCTTTATGCAGTCGCACACATACATCTATGTGCACACTACACTGAAGAGTCTACGTCATTATGTTCAGTAGCCCATAGGACATCCTTAAGCATTTGATTTTCTCTAAAATTTCAGTTAGATAATATATCTCTGTTAGCTAATTATTATCAAGTTTTATTGGCCCACAAGCCATTTTCATAGATATATGATAGAAAATAATAAAAATATATATTTTATACTAATATGGTATAAGCCTTACACCAAACAGATATTTATATATATGTAATTGTTTTCACTTTCTCCTCTTTGACCTGATTGCAATATATAAAATAATGTGTCTGATAGTTGTTTCGATAACAATGATAACAATATTACCTTCGTTTCTTCTCTATAGTCAAACAGATAAGTTACGCGGTTAAAACCAAAAAAATTGAAAATAGACAAGAATAAAAGTTTTACATTTTGAAACTTTAAGCAAAAATCTTAAAGCCAAACTAAGAGTTTTCTACGAGAATTTATACAAACAACACACAGTCACGATGCCATCATCAATACTACGTTCTTCGTGACTATTATCCTTTCACGCTCACATACAGTATACATCATGCATTCCTCTACGTACACTTAAGACATCATTCAATTGCTATGTATAATTTAAATGTTTCTTTTAGATACAACAAACCTGTTGCCACTTTCTCAATCTGGATTTTCTCTTTCAGTGTACGGTCACATCTCGTACGTTCTCTGGTCCGCGTTTTTGCAACTGTTTTGCAACAAAACGATGCCAACTAGACGACCTCTCATATCTATTTTACATATCGTTGTTCAGGAGAAGCCGTATTACAATTTCAATTGATTCCGCTATTGGTCAATTATGTTGAGTGGTTGCCGTATCTTCAGAATGAGGTGGCCATAGTTCCTCGTGTTCGGCAAGTTCAGATTCCAATCGTAGTTCGAGTTGACGAATACCATTTGCAATCCGATCATCGTATCCATCCTCAAGAACATCGTTTTTTAGAGTTGATGCTGTTGTTTCCTTCGATGTGTCCCAGAAACTAGCCGTGGGGCTAATTGGTTTTGAATCGTTGTTATTTTTCCAAATTGTTATCATAGGAGTGAGCTGTTAATAAAAAAATGAACAATATCAATATAATAATTATTGAATTATATGTTGAAAAATATAACTTGATAATATTTTTTACTATTTTTATTACTATTAAAAGTAATTAAGTATCTTGCTATAATTAGAAAGGTCGAGTTTTCGGAAAAAAAAACTGCAAATCGATGTGAATGAGTAATAGGTGTAAATTTTTTCTAACAAAATAATTTTTTCATTATATTTTAGCGTTCTTGCCTGTATATTGATTGTTTACCAGTTCTGAGAGTTCTGACTTTAAAGATGTTAATGTCGAACAAAAGTGACAACTTAAATAATTTGAATCACGGATTGTAATTTTAAGCAGTCAAATCTTTTCTGCCCCCATTCTCTATTTGATGAGACTTTTTATCGTATTAATATTTGAATTCGAAAAAAATGACCACCGCGGATATTTGTTTGGCCTTGGAGATTGAAGTTGATGAATAGTTTATTTCACAGTCGGCATATGATAAAGTGAATTAACTATAACTGAATTGCTGCGGGTCACGAGGCGGCAAGCACTTGGTCGCTAATTTGGTTCAGAATACCATCTTAGGTCGGTAAACTCAATACCTGGTCCGGGATTATCATCATCCAAACTTAAACCAATAACGACTTTTAGAGGCAGTTCAACTGAGATGAGCACACAATCTTCGTTAATCAAAACCACGCAGAATTATTCTTTAAATTTATGTTGGTGTCTACGGTTTAGATAATTTAGTTTATCTAGTCACAAAATTTTATTCTAATATTTTGTAAGAAATCCAGAAGCAACAAATCTTAAATAAACTATTCAGACTGAAAAAGTAAGAACTGCTAAGTCAGGTACAGTGATATTTTACTTTTACGTGACCGGAAATGTTGGTTGTGATCACGGTAAATATAAGCCTTCTACACAAATTACAAACACTTTAGTAAAAGTGGAAATATTAGATAAAAAACACACGCGAGAGCCTCGCGAATAAACGGACTAACTTAAACCATTACTTTTACTTTGTGTCTTTCATCTGCCTTTCAAATACCACAGACCACTAGAGATCCGAAACTTCTTACATTAATCCCCGGTTCTGCATCGAACTACTTCGAAATTAATTTGGAAGAGTTCCATAGATTAAATTACTTTGTACGATCTAAGAAAAGCCTCTAAATTTTCATTTGAACCGCTGGACTGCGCACTTAATATTTTGTTGCGAAAAAATATTTTTGCAATTCATATCAATGTATATTTTTTCTTATAGCAATGTATATTGTTTTGGTTAAAATAACAATGAATTCGTGAGACCATATCCAAATTTTTAAGTAAGAGCTTTCTTTGCTCAGATTCTGTCTGGCCTGTTATTTTTTGGCAGGAACTTCCGGCTCCTTTTTTGCTAGCTGTCCACGACGTCTAGGATCCGAGGTAGTCTGTATCCGTGACGCGTCCCCCTCTTGAACGGAGCACCTTGGCCGCGAAGAGCTATCAAAGCGACAAACTAGAATCGACAAACTAGATATAGGTTGAAGAGTGCTCCGTTAATGCGGACAAAAGGCTTTCACAGCATTTCTAGAGTACCTTGTTCAAAGGGCATTAATTCTTTTGTTGCCTCTTTCATGGATTATCATGACTGCTTTGGCAAACTCTCGTCTTGGACTTCGGTCCAGTTTAAGTACCTTGGCAACACTCCCTCTAGCAAATCGCTACATATTTCAGTCTTTGAGTCCCTGGCCCATTTTAAATTAATTTTTCATTTTTATTAAAACAAAGCAAACGTAATTGACAAATTCACGAAGACAGCTGTTTTCACGTGCAATTTTGCATAACATTCGGAATTAGAAAATAAACAAAAACAATATAAATATACTAACAATATAAATATACTATAAGAAATACCAAAAAGGGAATTGAAACTCACCTTTGCTGATGTATCCTTGCTCTTGTTATCTAAATCCGTTATTCTAAGTGAGCTAAAATCAAAATTACTAGCGGCAGTCGCATCTAACTTGTTGCAATCTTTCGCCTGTGACCCAATAATTGTTGCGCCTGTTCCTCCGCTACTCATACTACCACCTATATCACCCGCTTTAGAAAACAAGAAATCATCTTGTGAACTCAATCCCGGTATATTGAAATCCGTCACTCCTGTACCAAGCATCTTTGACGTGGCATCATCGACTGCACCGGCTGCATTTGTGTCGAACATTTGAGGAGCGTAGGCCAGCATTTGAGCTGTGGGCGACGTGGAAGTGTACGGCCAAACAGAATTGCTTGCATTCGACAAACGCATATTGTCCGCATAGAGATTCGATGCGGATTGATGTAGCGATTGGTGCGAAAGCATATTGGAGCTTGATGTTGAGTTTTTTTGCATACGAGATATCGGACCATATTTACTACTCGTGATTGTCGAAGTTTCGAACGGGACGTAGTCGTCGTCCTTTAATATCGAATCAGAGCGTACAAACGATTCACGTGAAGCAGCTGTTGGTGAAACATTCGAATCGATTCCATACGACCCACCAATTTGAGGAACTGCCAGTGTCCAGCAATTCGACAAAGTGTCATCTTTTGGTAGATTATTATTCAAAGAATGATGCTGCTGAGATGGCTGTGTGTGACCTGTGAAATTTTTGTGAATATTCCCATTCATGTTGATGTTCTTATTTAATAAATTTAATTCCATTTGCTTGCGGCATTCATAGAGTGTCTGCATTGATAATTCGGATTTGTTGTTATTGTTGTTTGGCGAGCTCATGTACGGAGAGTTATTGGGCGGAGTGTTCAGATTCATGTTCATCTGTTGTTGATTTTGCCGTTGTTGATGATGCTGCATTTGCTGATCCCAAAGCAGAGACTGACGCAACATGTCAGGTCGTTTTGAAAAATCATTTACACGAGTGAAGAACGCATTATTACCAGCCATCATCTGTGGTACTTTACCCTGCGCGTTTGGAGCCTGTTGGACCTGCGGTGGCACTCCTGCATTCGCTGCGGCGTTTACAGTATTGTATATGTCAGATGGGGCGAAGTTTCCAAGACTGTTCATTGTTGCGTGGAACATAGCTTGATTTGACGGTGGTTGAGAAGGCGGCTGAGGCGGTGGTTGTTGAGGAGACATGGCCGGTGGACCTCCCGCGAAACTCTGGCGTGGTGTACGCAACGATAAAGGTGTCCGTACTGGATAATTCATATTAAAGGGGCTATCGTACTGATGTCTAGGAGCTACGTTTTGCAAAATCCCTGCCGGATTAAGATTACCACCTGACGGTATAGGACTCGATGCATGCATTGGCGGCATAATATCAATGAAAGACGGTGGTAACATGCTTTGAGGTGGCGGCGGTGGTGCGGTCATCTTGCCAGCACCACCCGAGAATCGCATCGGAGAAGTCTCTTCCGATGGCAGATGCGAATGGGTTGGTGTGTCCAAATAATCAATAACAGCAGTCTCTTTTGTGTTAACGACGATTGGCGTTTTTGTACTATTTTTACGACTTTTCAAACGATATTTCTCCAATTCAGCTTCTGAGTGTGCAAACGTGCAGCTAGCGCCACGCGGACAAATCCTCTTCACAGCAAGATCCCGACAGTAACTGATCTTGTACTTGGCGTTCGGATTCGGCTGGTTTGATTCCTGCAGCTTTCGGTTACCATGATGTTGGACAAATTCCAAAAGCCCGATAACAACCAGCTTTACATCCTCCAGTGCTTGAGCGATTTCTTTCCAGGGTACGTTCGCTTCCCAGCTGGGATCTATATTTGCCAAGCGGTTAAGAGGATCACGAAGCGTAGACAAATTTGCTGGATCACCAGTTCTCTGCAATGCGATAACTAGTTCTTGTACAGACTGCGCAAACGATTGCGGTGTTTGCAGCTTGTCGATAATGCTTTGCATATGGGACTTATGCGCAGTGTCGCCGTACAACAAAGCCGACCATTGATCTGGAGCGATTCTGAGTCCGGCTTCTGTTGCGATTTGCACAATCTGAGCATCATGTTCTCGCCGCAAAGCATCGTACGTTCGAAATTCTTCTTTCAGTTGCATCAGAGATGAATCTCCATCCCGTTTCGATACCTTAAAGCAACTAGCTCGATACAGCAGCTGCACTACATGGCCAATACTTGTCTTCGACGCTTGTGAGAAGTGGGGCTCCAGCCGCTGCACAACAAACATAACGAGAACTTTTCTAGACAGTGCTGATCCATCTTCTAGTGCCAGAAGAACTAGTTTAAGTACTTCTTCCTGCATAGCAGGACCCAGAAACTGGCATCCTCGCGCTCTCACTGCAGCCCATAGGTTCGAGCTCAACTGTTGAGGATTCTGATGTTGCAAAATTAGCTCCGTAACAGTTCGCTCGCCCAGCGAGCGAGCGGCCCGTAAAGCTCTAGTTCGACCTTCATCTTCAATCAACTGACAATTCACCAGCGTAACGAGTTTTCGTTGCATTGGTCGCGACAACAGGCATCCTGAACTGCCATTCGCAAACGGTTTCAGATACAAAGCTAGCTCTTCTATGCTTCGGTTGGCAAGTTTGTAGTGTTGCAAGTCCTCGGGCGAAAGATTCTGTACACTTGGCGAGTTTATCGCATCCGATTCATTCGAGCCGACAGCATTCAACTGCGCATTATTTCCGACCAACTGCAGGAGGGCATAATTTATGGGTAGATTTTCTAAGTCTGTAGTTATCGATGTCTGCAAGAAAAAAGTGAATGTTTAGGAATTAAAGTTTTATTCAACTCATGGTGAGATGACTTACTTGATCGAACGGACATTGTTTATTATGGAGTGTTGCTAAGCATGTACGGCATATTGTGTGGCCGCAACCTAAACTGATTGGCGGACGCTGTTTCGCGGCAAATTCGTTAATGCAGACGGGACAGGACAAGAACTCTGTCCATTGGGGCGCCTGTATCGGCATTCTAAAATTAAAAAAGAGTATCAATGACAATTTATATCATTAGCAAATTTGATTTGACGTCAGTTATAGAGTGTGCTTACATACAAGTCAATATAATTGTTTCCTTTTAATTTAAAAATAAAATGGTTTAATTCGTTGCTTGTGGAGTTGAAGCGATAAATGCTATTTAATACCAAGTGTTTATTATTGTTTCAACCTGATTTCCAGCCTCATTTTTAAACAAACAGGCAGCATCACTGTATGAGATATTTACTCACGAATGCAATTTATTGTATTTAACATTTAACATACAATATACACCAACAAGGATATCGAATAATATATTGAACAGAGATAACAAAGAGTGCTGTAGATACTATGCTGTATGTTTACTTTATATGCATATTTCCTCCTGCGCGAATGTTTGATACTTCTCGTGAAAGTTGAAATTATATTGAAGTTGATGTTATATTATATTGAAAGTTGATATTGTACTGAACTTCAGAGTTCATATTATATATTTTACTTTAATTTAGGACTTGTATCAATTATTTTTGTGTGCAATTGCCTCCTGCCGTCCATTTTTGTCAAAGCTGCCCGAGACTTTCTTGCCCATACAGCAATATAATAGCATTTTTCTGCTATCGAAATACTGAGTCTGTGCCATGGAAACTCAATGTAATTAATAAATAGTTACACAGATCTTTAGTTGAAAAGAAGCAAACTTTTATCTATGTATAGAACATCGACATGGAACATCTTCGGAACCATCAATGTCTTTCTTTGGCACCGATTTATTTCAGTTGAATTTTGTCACTAATTAACAAGTTAAATGCGATAGGAGCAGTGGCAGAGCCACTATGAGCACGAACATAATACATACATGAACCGTACCGCAGACCGATTTGACCTTTAAGGTGGTACACGCAACGTCATGGAATGTTATCAGCGACGATCATTTCCCTGGATCCATTCGTGGCTAGCGATCGTTTTTAACTATTGATATAAGAAGAGGTTGGCAATTCGCACCCAGAGTTCTAGTCACATCACAGCCCGAAATCTCTTCCGATAGACGTGACAATCGATACGTGACAGCGATCAGGATGACTCACTTAAGGGCAGAACAAAGTAAAACACGTCTAATTTGTGTTCCTACCAGCAAATGTGTCCGTACCTATTGCTATATAGCCTTTTTGGTTGCAGGAATAACTGGACATAAATGGAAAATGGGAAATCCACATTTCTGACGAGAATTTCGTCCGAGCCCTGCGGTCTCTTATCACGAATATCTTTACCCCTCCAGCTGACTTTGCCGACTAACTATCTCAACTGGATAGAATAGTGATAACTACAGTTCATAACTTTTTACCCAGCGGCCAGAACATACTGTAATCAAATCTTTCCATGACACAGAAACGTATCAAGTTTCAATGCGGTGCCATATGCATCGCTTAATCGACGTAGCTCCGACATATTAGGCAATTATTCGGGAAGCTGCATCGGGGAAAGCCACCCAGTCTGTGCCCTGACAGTTCTGTATCAAAAAGAACCACGACCAGGATAGTTTCAGGCCCATATTGCAAGTTCTTGGTCTTTTGCAGCCATCCACATCCCACGCCTGCCCCACCTCACAGAAAACAACGTACGAAAAATATCAAATCGACACAACCAGAGCCAACACTGATCGGCCGGAGAGGAGGTGGTCGTCTGGTGACTTAGCAAATTGGTCAAATGTCATCGATGCTGCTTTTGTGCTACTCGCCATTGAAAGTGCCAACTAGACATTTTTCCCTGCACCAAGCGATCAGCGGTTCCCTTAATTTCTGGCACAAATGCACAAAAGCAAATTTATGGCCAACTCCAGTTTCCACCTGCCGCACGTTACCCAGGAGCACCGACAAATCGCTAATTCTTGTCGATTCTTCAAAAAATGCCCCTTCACCCATTGTTTCACTGATTTTTCCTGCACGTCTCAACTCCGGCTGGCTGTTGACGTCGTCGATGTCGTCTTCGTTGGCCGTCTGTTCTTCAATATTTCGCAACTGCACCACACAACTATTGACGCGAAATTTCCTATCGAACGTCGATATACACAACCAATTACTTAGCACTTCACTACTAGAACTCTTCCCTACGCAATTTCACAATTTTCATCAAATTTTTCACGCTCGTACCTTGATCATTTAACGAAATTATCATCACATTTCACCAATCGAACCACAGTCGGCCATGGAGGAGGATTTTCTGATTTGCTTTGGTTTTCTTCTACTTTACTACTTGCACGGGATCTAAGTGGATATTCGTTGACAGACAGCGTACGAATTCCGATTTGATATCACCACAGCCTGGAACGTTTTTTCGTAGACGTAACTTCGTCACCGATTCTTAAGTCCGAACGACGGATTTTACTTGGACAAGTTTTGTTCGTGGCGGATATTTCCTTACTCAATTTTTTTTCTATATTTCTTTATTCTCTCTATCTCTCTCTACTCTTCACTACCCACCTTCGACTTCTTATCCACTTTCCACATATACTTTCCACTTAATGCCAGCTTTGACGTTTGCCCGAGTTCACGAACGAGATATACAGAGAGAAATAAGAGAAATAAGGACAAAGAGGAATCGTAAACGTCATGATGACAAATCGAGCTCAAAATTTTCCTCCATTCCTCCATTCTCGTCATTTTCGTCATTACCCCGTACTTACATGTCGTTTTACACAGCCATATTGTACACATACGACGCATTTACGACGGACGCTGTTTTTGTTTTTGAAGTAAACTTTGTACAGCCCTGAACTTGAAGTATACAGTGAGTCTACATTTACACGGTCGAATTCAACTGGATTTTGTAGCAGGCGGGGCGGGGTCAGATTAGGTTAAGTCAATGCCTTGTTAAGTACGTTGATTCGTGATCAACGTTTTGTTGTTTTCCTTTGGTTTTGTGTGAAAAGTTGTGAGTTGTGGTGAGTGAATTTTTTGGAATAATTTTACTAAAATTATATAAAATTTTCAAGTTGCTGACAAGACTGATGACGAATACTAATGAATGAACGCACCAATCCGAGAGTTGAGTTGATCCATGCAAACGCTACGATCTACGATCAACTTTAAAAAGGAATCGAGAAGAAATTTTCGCACTGTGCTATGTCGTGTAAAAAATGTAGGAGACTGTAATTTAAAACTGAAATTAAACTTGATGACCAGAAGCCATAGATATTACCAAGTTTCTTTTCTGCATTAAAAATAGCCTCTAAAAATCGGTTAATAGAATATAATTGATATTTTCCGCCTGTATTATTGTTCTTTCTTTTGGATAGTGGTATTAGGGCATTGAGCTGTTCCCGTGAAATGCTTTTAGAATGTGTTGATTACATCTTTTATTTAGTTTATTCACAAAAGTTTGCAAATTTAAGATCGATTTGCAAATTTAAGATCAATTTTACGTGATGATCAACCGATTGATGATTGCACTTAAGTTGGCGATAATGGACTTTTTTATATTTAGCGATACTGGTAGATCAATTAATACTAGCTACTGGATACTGGTAGACCAATCAACATAAGGTCTGTTCCCGTACTTGAATCTATAGGTCTGTTCCCGTACTTCAGCAAACTGCAGCAGTAACAGAATTTGGCAGCTGGCTTCTTTTTGCTGCAAAATTTGGCTTGCATTTGGCTTGCAGCAAAAGTACGAAAACGACTTGCTGCGAATCTATTTTAATATATAAGGGTTGTTCCCGTACTTGAATCTATTATAATATATTAAAATAGATTCGCAGCAAGTCGTTTTCGTACTGCTGCAAGTCAAATTTTGCAGCAAAAAGAAGCCAGCTACGAAATTCTGTTGCTGCTGCAGTTTGCTGAAGTACGGGAACAGACCTATAATGTAAAACAAGTATGAGTAAGAGGCACCGCCCGGTAAGCTTAAGCTTGGTTTTTTTAAATGGTTCAGCCATAACCTGATAAAATTAAAAGCGCTGATATCGAGCTTGCTGCTCTTATTTTTATGCTTCATTAAACCAAACCGCTTCATTAAACCGAACCCGAACCGCTTCAAGATAAAAATATTAAATTTGAATATATTTCCTTCTTGGTTTATTATAAATTATTTATGATCTAAATTATATTTATGAGCTATATGCTTCAGAGTAAATAGGTTGATGTACCCAGATTAATTTCATTTGAATGAGTTACTAAACTGAATTACATCCTTTTGGGGAGATAAAACAAGTCACCAAACATTAATTTTTACAACCATAAAGCTAATTTATCATCTATAGCGGCTTGTATCCAGCAGTATTCGGTAAATTGCTCAAAGACTCAAAATTATAACTATTCTTGATCGAGACTTTGTGTCTCATTATAATAAGCCTCTCATCGCCATTCAATGAACTATTATAATATTAAGTATAACTATTATAATATTAAGTATTTAGATAAAAAATTTAAGTTCAAAGTTTCTCTGCATTTATAGCTTATATTACAAATGCAAAACGTGTGCAGATCGTTTGCACAAATATTTAAGAATTACACATTTACATATAAAATTTTAGCCTGTCGCAGCTAGTCGGCAAATAACATTAACTCATATAGAAACATCTCTCGTGAAACAGATTGAGTCACAATACTCTGTTTGCATTGTTCTGTTTCAATATACTAATCAGAGAAATCTTGTTCTCGATCAGTCTAATGCTGATATATAGCTATTTATGTAGTATTAATAAACGAACAATTCAACATATAGGTTTGAAATTGTCAGATACGAAGTTTGCTTTTGCGTTTTGCAATGCGGTTTCAGAGAGCAATTCGCCTCTTCAGTACATTATCAACTGCATGAATGTACATTTAACGAAACGAAGCCAAATAACTCCTAGCATTCAACTAAATTCGAGTGGCTCTTACTGGATTTTAAGCATTCATTTCAAATCATTTAGTCGCAAAGCACCATAATAAAACACCATTCATTTGAATTAGAAAACAAAACAATTTTTATTTGCGAGTTTGGTCTCAAATCTACAAACATCTGTAAATTATAAAACAAAGCTAAATTTGTCCACAAACAACGTTTAATCACCATATTTGTTACTGTTCTTCGTATTATTTATTTCTGTTTTATATGCAGTACCTATTCTACTTCTAGCATTCTTGTGTTTTCTTTTAAAAATAGGAAATAAATACATTTACGATTCAAGAGTGTGTTTTGTACTAGTAATAAGAATAATGAATCTGTTAATGTTAAACTTTTATTTTACTTAAAATAATAATTGTTTTTGCTAAAAAAATGTTACGATATTTTTAATTGTTCTTCACCCAATTGCTTTTCGCACAAATCATATTTTTATATCTTAATTTTTGTTGTTGTTTTTGGACGACATACAGAAGCAACTTATTTAGATTGTATACAGCTTGCTGTTCTTATTGCGACACATTGCAGTTATCTAGTTTACTTTTTCACAGATTGGGTTAGCCCTTCAAAGCGTTTGAACGTATAGTTGATGAACACCCAATCTTTGAGGATCTCGCCATCTTGTGGAATTGGGGCTGATGCTAGAGTAAATACGAGCATTGAGTTTCTCACCAAACGATTTCATGATATTTTACTTACGTATTTCTAAAGACACATCCGGGAAATCATCGAAATTAGATGTATCATCTATTGAGCGTACTTCAACGGGAATGGCGGCCGGCCGCTCACGGATGTGTTCCCAATCGACACCTCGGAAGAACGATATCGATTTAAGATCATCGATACCCCGTTGCGATCCCAGTCGCCGCTCAGCTTCACAGCAAAATTTGACAATGGTATCTTTTGCTTCCTCTGATATCGGTGTCTCTGGAGGAAACACCAATGTCTCGCGCCAGTTCATTACTTTTCGATATGTGTCCTGAGGATTGTCTGAGCAAAAAGGTGGATAGCCCATCAGCATTTCGTACATAATAACGCCTAGAGACCACCAATCGCATGCTGGACCATAACCTGTTTGCAAGAAAACCTCGGGGGCAATGTAGTCAGGAGTACCGACAGTGCTGTAGGCAAGAGCACGCCGGTTTCGTTTCCAACTTTCCGCACGTCGCTTCGAATCCATGGGGCTTTAATTGGGAAAAAAAAACAGTTTACTTTCCAAGTGCATTTTAACGGTCCAAGTGTCAATGAACCAGTATTGCATGCACCCTACTTACCTGGCACTTGTCCCAAGAAAATCTGATGGCTTAGCCTGGGAGAGGTCCCGATAGAAATCTGTTCGGTGTGATTTCTTCAAACCCGTACACAATCCGAAATCAGAGAGCTGAAACAAATTTGTCAGTCAGCTCATGTTCGCCACATATTGGCAAGTTCAAACCTTCAGATGTCCCCGAGCATCTAGCAGTAAGTTATCTGGCTTAATATCACGGTGAATGAAGCCTAGTTTATGTATTGAATCTATTGCTAATGCGGTTTCTGCTATGTAGAATTGAGTGCACTCTTCGGACAACGTATCCTTTTTCATAAGCAACGTCATCATATCTCCGCCCGGCAGAAATTCCATAATTAGGTATAAATTAATTGGATCCTACGGCAGCAATTAAGTAACCTAATTCATAGTACTAAACACTAATTTTACCTGAAAACTATAATACATTTTAACGACCCATTGGTGGTCTGCTTCTACGAGTACGTCCCGCTCGGCGCGAACATGAGCAACTTGTTCCTTTTCTAGCATATCTGCCTTTCTTAACACTTTCATCGCGTACACATGACCAGTGTCTTTCTTCTGAACTAAGCGCACTTCACCGAACGCTCCACGACCGATAACCTGCGAATTGAAACCCGTTACAGTTGACTAGACACTCCAATGGAAATTTCCATACGTACCTTGAGGGCTTCAAAGTCCTCCACCCCCAGGCGAGAGCGCTTCAGCCTCAGAAATTCGGTTTCTTTCTGTGCGTGCTGCAGTCTCTTTTCCTGTTTTTGCGATTCCGTTAAGGTATCGTCCTTGAGCTGAGCCTCCAGTTTTGCCAAACGTTGCTTCCGTTCCCCACATTGCGTTATTAAATTGCTATAGTAATTCTCTAATGTTACTTTGGCTTTTGTCGCCTTGTCTAGTGTATGATCGCTGAACCGAATTGTATTTTCGGCTGTCGTCATTTTCCGTACGTTATCCACGGCTAAATCGTACTTTTAGAATCTTCTCGCTGTAATTACTTTATAGGTAAGTTTCGCTTCGATTTGCTTGTTTTCTTTGAAGGCAACAATCACTTAAATTTCTAACAAAGCAGCCATGTTCAATGTCAAAATGAATTACGTTAGCAAGTTATCAAGATATTCACAGCAAACTGTCGGCGTTGAACTATCACAATGTTGAATGCACTCTATTCCACGTTCTAGCGGCCAGATAATTGCGAATAAAAACGATTAGACTCCACTTCTCGTCAGTTTTGCAGAAATCATTTTACGTCAAAACAGTTGCTCGTCAGAAACAGTGGTCAGAAAGTCAGGGATCTCTACAGGTCTTGATGAGCTCGTTCAATGACGTGAAATTGTATTCGGTCATCAAGGCCAATCATAACGAAAGATCTGAATTCTTGAACTCAACGAAAGTTAGCAGAACTTTCTCCTTATCTGTCAAAATCAGCTTGAAAACATAAACAGTGGGTCGGCTGAGCCATTGGCTGAGCATTGAAGCGTTTTTATTTAAACAAATATCTTTCGACCTCCATCATGGAAAATATCCTAGAAGGCGAATTCGATTGCAAAATTGCCGGAAGCAGATCATCGTCCAATGAAGATGATTCGATCGATTTACAATTTTTCGAAGAATTGCATAATCAATATGCCGAAGATGTTAAGCAGGAAAGAAGGAATTCGGAAAACGATTTATTCCACGATTTGGACAATATGAACGACAACGGAGATGAGAAACCAGACATCGACATGTCCTTTGATGAGGCTCAAAAAGAACGCGATAGGGAAAAACGAAAGGAACTGAAAACGAAGAAGGAACTCGAAGAGGAGGAACGTGAAAAGATGCAGTAGTAGTCATACTAAACCTGATAAATTCACATTATTCGCTTTTAATTTTATTTCAGAGTTTTGGTGTCAAATTTCACTGAAGATCAGCTTGATCGCTACGAAATGTATCGAAGATCGGCGTTTCCAAAAGCCGCCGTAAAAAGATTAATGCAAACAATAACAGGATGCTCGGTTTCTCAAAATGTTGTGATTGCAATGGCTGGTATAGCGAAAGTGTTCGCCGGTGAAGTTGTTGAAGAGGGTATGTAACGAGCAGTGTATTAGATACTGCATCTTTATTTTATTTTGTTTATGGCATGAACTTTATAATGAATGCTGTCGATATCGTACTGTGCAGTCTATAATAATCTAGTAAAATATTTTACAACGCTTGAAATGGAAAACCATTTAAACTAAAATTCGATATGCAAGACATCATATCCAGATTTAGGACAAATACGAATTCAATGAAAAAGAGATAAATTTGAAGAAAACTTAGTTGGGTCGTAAGAGTTGAGCGGTCGTTTTCATAAACATTCCGTCATCTTCAAAACACGCCTCTATAAAATAAAAGCGTGAAGTATTAAGACTGCTCATAATCTCAACGCAGCTATAAATACATTATCTCTAAGATAATATCAAACATGGCTCATAGTTTATTGAATACCAAATCTGAAAATCTGAACGTAAATCGCACTGACTACTTCTGCATGTTTTTGATGCGCCCTTGAAGTAAAGCCAGATTTTCATTTTCCGTCCGTACTTTTTCTTAAAGGAAACTGCTTTAATCCTTCGAAATTCAATTAGATTGTTCAATTGGCTACCAACCCAGGACTAGCCTCTGTAAGGACAAAGATGGAAGTATTATCAGCGACACCCAAAGTATTAACAAACGATGGGCGTCCTACTTCGAAGAGAGAATCCACCATCAAACATGCTGGCAGCAGAAGCTGAGCTCCATAATTATATCGCTGATCAACCCCCATCCACACAACCCCCGATAGTAGAATAAGTTGATCTCGCCTAGCGATCACTGAACAGGAACAAAGCGCCGGGCCCTGACGAGATACTAGCTGACTGAAGTCTGGTAGGGCGGGTTTATTAAGTGCGCTACATCAACTACTGCCGCGAATATGGGAGACTGAGATGATCCCAGACGATTGGCGCAGAAGCATCATCTCTTCCATACATAAAAATTGAGAAAAACTGCGGTGTGAGAATTACAGAGGCATCTCCTTATTCTGTACGGTCTACAAAATTCTGGCAAAAATCCTGGAGAATATAATTAAACCGTTCGCTTAAGAAATCATTGGCGAGTATCAAAACGATTTTAGATCTGGTCGCTCCAGTTAATTAAGTTAATTATAAACGCCCTATAAATCCATGTATTCGATTTGGTGGAGTTCAACTATAGATTCGATAAAATATCTGGGACTGATTTTGGATGAAAATATGTCTTGGACACAACATATCAACTCCATCAGAAGTAAAAAACACTAAGAACGTGATTTCCTGGAAAAAACACTAAACTTCTAATCTTAAATGCTTTTATCCTGCCTACTATTAAATATGGAGCAGTCTTGTGGAGCTAAAGAACTTAGCATAACATCGAGCTGATTGGGAGACTTGTCACTAAGGCGACTATTGGAGAGTTAACTAGCAGAGAAACCAGGTCAGCCAGCAACCTTTCTGTTGGTACACGAAGAACGGTTAGATTAAGAATGGATCCAATACAACAGGTTATAGCTTTCTACAATACATCGCCAGATACGGTAAGGAACTCATGCAACATCGTGAAATTCAAAGAAAACTTAAAATTGCACATAAAAAATTAACAATCACCCAAAATGACAATATACACCAGTTTTTTTGTATACTTTTCTCTGGGTGTGAATGAAGACAATCATGAGACAATAAAGGAAAGTATATCATATTGATAATAATTGTGCCGTCTCTCATACCAACAAACTAGTTGTCCAGGAATCACTATGAATCACTTATCTGAGGGGAAAATGATGAACGCGGACTGTGCATGCTGATAGAGTGATGGAGAGAGTGGAAGGAAGGAGGGAAACATTTTTTTGCCTAAGTGCTGGAAATATACGACGTATACCAAATCTTTGTCGACTTTAAACAAGCATATAACAGCATTGACCGAGGCGCACTATATAACATCTTGCTGCATTTTAATATACCGGCCAAATTTGGGAAAGACGAGACGGAGTTGGTCAAAGATGACGATGACCAACTCCGTCTCGCGGGTCCGGAACCAGAACCGATTGACAGATCCTTTCGAAACTCTAGTTGGCCTGAAGCAGGGCGATGGAATAGCGCCGACGCTCTTCAACCTGGCACTTGAGTTCGCTATTCAGGCAATGAATCTGAACACCAGCGTCACGCCACTCTTTAAGTCGATACAATTGGCAGCGTACGCGGATGACATTAACATAATGGATCGAAAACTGACCGATGCAGAAAAACTTCTGCTTAAACTTGACACAGTAGCAAAGGAAGTTGGACTACGAATCAACGAGGACAAAACGAAAGCTATGATGCAATCTAGGCCAAGGATGCCAGCGCACTCGACCATTAACGTAGGGGACCTTAGCATCAAATTCGTGAGCAACTTCATTTATTTGGATAGCAACCTAGCGAATGACGCCAACGAAACTGACGAATACAACTAGCAAATAAGACGTTCTTCTCGGTCATCCCCATTCTGAAATCGAAGTATGTGCACAAAAAGACTAAGCTCCGCATTTATAAAACTATCATAAGACCTGTGCTGCGCTATGGCTGCGAAACATCGACCCTGACCCAAGCCTCCGAAAATATGTGTGACACATTCGAACGGAAAGTTCTACGACGGAATTTCGGTGCTGTTCGCGACCGAGATGGATGGCGCATCCGGTACAACAATGAGTTGTACGAACTGTACGATGAGCTGCAAATGTCCAAAATCATCAAACTACAACGTTTACAATGGGCAGGGCATGTACAACGCATGGATGACGATCGCATGCCGAAACGAGCTATGAACGGAAGACGAATCGACGGAGCGAAACTACAAGGAAGACCGAGAGCTCGCTGGGAGAGCTCAGTATATGCGGACGTCGAGCAACTACTTGGATTCCAAGACTGGAGAACGCGGTCATGTGACCGAGATAATTGGAGGACAACGATCCAGGCGGGCAGGGCCCGACGTTGGGCTCTTGTGCCACGATGATGATGTTCAATTGACTTTTTTTTGTTAAAAAAGCATACTTTTATATTATTCTCTATCTGCTCTTGTTGTTGAAGCTGTTCTACTACGCCAAACATATGTATATTCCTTGCCCTAAGTGCATCCATAGAGATATCAAGTAGGCCATACAAAATGTAGTCACTTTAAACCAACAAAACCTTTGCAATTGATCCGGAGCTGGGTCGTAAATAAAATAGATAAGCGGTTGGAGGGGCAAACAGAAAAAAATTATTCAAGGTGATCCAAAAACCACCGCAGGTCCAAAAAAAATGGTTGAATATCGTTAAACACCCTTCGAACATATTGTTAAATTGTCTCTACAAAAAAGGCTACAAAAGCTGCGTTTCAAGAAAAGATCCTTTTGGTTCAAGCTTGGAGAGTTCCAGACAATAAGTGACGAAAGTGAAATGGCTCTTTTCGTGAAAACCTCTTTGAGTGTGAAGGGAGGAGCTTTGGTGGAGTGTCCATCACAGGAGTTAAAAAATTACAGTTTACGGTCTACATTTGTTAAACGCTTTGACACGGAGACTCATCTGTTTATTTTCGTGTGTGAAATCGCTGTTGTATGCTTTTACATTTGTTTAATCAATTGTTTATAAGACGTGAAATATTAATTTAGAATAATCTGCCACCTTTACTATCGGAAACGAAATTAATTCAGTGGAACAACTATGTGTAATAGAGCTCGACAGGTCTCCAAGAAACAATTAAGTGAAAATTCACAAAATAGTCAAATAATGAGCTCACATTCATTAAATTTGCCTCCAATCGAGGACCTCTAATCCAGGCTGGACGCAAAAGTAATTTACGTGCAAAATGGCGGCCGCAATGAAAACCGTTAACCAGTCCGCACAATCTCCTTGTTCTACAACTGAAAAAAAAACTACAATAAAAATGATAAAAAGTAGTTAAAATAGCAACTACTGAGCGAATAAGACAATTCACATTTTGCATTTCCTCCACATAAAATGCGCGACAAATCGGTATCTTCTGCCAGCGTGTATGCTAAATGGAGCATCCTAGAGCAAAGCGCAATGTTGAAAAGGCTCCGTCTAATACCTTTAACAGAAAGACATCGAGCAGCACTATTCGGATTCGCTCGGGACCATCACCAGTAGAGAGAAATGAAAGAGGGTAATTTCTATACATGAAAAAAGCGTTTCATTCAATAGTCCAGACGGATTTGCGTATTACTTTCATGACATTTGGATGGAGAAGAAATTCCGAAGCTTAGCATAGCAGAAAAAGCATAGCTATGACTTGGTGAGCCATGAGCTATCTTGGAACCATAGACTTCAGAATTCTACAAGGAAAACAAGATGTAAAAAAATTCATAAGAATGCCCCAGGATGATGATATGGATGAGGTCAGAAAACAACAGAATGAATATTTCAACATGATCATTCTTCTTTTCAGACCGGCAGGCGGGGAAAATGTTAAACACCATTTTCCGTCCGTTCATCAGATTTAAATATTCTCTGAAAATCTAAAAGTCCGAAAGGAAATAATAAATGGGCATGAGCTGAAATTTGTGAAAATACTATTAAACATTTATATAACTCGAAGCAATTAACAAAAATGGCAAAATTTAGATAGAGCCATTAATAGATAGTACTGCTGGCAATTAGCAGGTTGCCTAGATGTAGCCGCTTTACTTCTTTTCACTGGATTGAAAGCTGAACAGCACATATATTTGTGCAATTTTGTGTGAACATTGTCTATTAATGATTGATCTTCCAGCGCACCCAATCTGAGCTATCTGATTGACTCCATAACTAGTGCAGAACTATTTGCTCTCAGAAAAATCTCACCTACTAAAGCGATAACTCTTACTCAATTGCTTATTTTTCACGCACCTATTCCCGAAAACTTACGATTAAATCATATTGTCTTGAATATCGATGAATTTGTGTCGAAAATGTATGAGCTCTATTTAGAAATGTATGAACTTAATTCACAAAATATGAATTTGCCTTAAGAAAGTGTAAATATTTCTCGAAATGATTATGAATTTAGAGAAATACGCTTTTTTTACAAAAAATCTCTTATGAATTGAGCTCCGAAATAGCATAAGTAAAAGGCATGGCTAAAAGCTTACTATAACGATTTGTGTTTGTCAGATAGTCGTTAGTCACATGTCATTTGTAAGAAACTTAAGTCCTAAATCCACCCTAACTAACCAACTACAATATTCCAATGAACCTGGCATCGTTTAGGATTTCTTTAATTTCGAAAACATCGTGTGCTGATGCCTAAATAATAAATTTTCAATACATTTATTTTTTCTGCAGCCTTAGACGTTATGGAGGAAACAGGTGACACAGGTGCGGTGCAACCAAAACACTTACGTGAAGCAATTCGACGTCTCCGTAGCAGAGGACAAGTCCCCATCGGGCGATCAAGTAAACAATTTTTCCGTTTGTGTTAAAATACAAAAGTCGACCTTTGAATAGAACCATTTATAAAACATTAATAATTCCATGATTTCTAACAATAAAGTTTTTATTGTCATATTTTCAATAAATCTATTTTTGCTTATGAAAGTAGAACAATCCATTCATCTTTGTTTTCGTCAATGTTCCGCAATCATGCGACAAACTCAGTTCGGGTCAATAACCTACATGAAAAAATTAATTACAACTTACTGATATATTACAAGATACGCATGTAGAGAAGAATGTGCTGAAGCAATTTGGTCGCATAATCTTAAGTGTGTGAATGAATTGTGTGGAGAGAGATAATAAAATCGCGTCCATCACATCCGTATCTATAATATGCTTCTGTATATTATCCGGTCGAGATGAATAGAGCGGTGATGTTTGGCTGTTGTATATGGTGACTACTTAAATGATAATGCATTCGTACGGAACTTGCACCACGAGCTTATCTTCTGGCGTAGGACATTCTAAATTCGAGCAGAAGTGGATAAGAAATTAAGAGCTTGAGAAAAATGAGTAGTTGCAGGAGAACATACGCCTTTGACATCGACTCCCCCAATATCCTGTGCCTTCACATCGACATTTGTATCCAGGCATCTGCGAAATTTGTATACAAGATCCACCATGCAAACACGGTCGTTTGCTGCATATGTCATTGGACGTGCCCTGCGAAAAAGATCAACCTTAGCCCAATGCCATAATTTTGACGATTAAATCGAGTCTATGCATATTAATGTGCCATGTATTTTCTCACAATTTAATTGGTATATATTCAATTTGATTCGTTGTAACGGAGAGCACTAGGCGCAATTAATATAACAAAAGCTTTTGTGCTTAGAATTCTAGAGGCAAATAATCAAATTTGTATCACTGTCTACTTTACTCACTCTCAAAGCATCTTCACATTCTTTCCTTGAAGTATACCGAAAATCGGATTTACATCCAAAAGAACAAGTACAGGATCCATTATCGATTCGACATCCGTTGTGTGTCTGATCTAATTCGCAAGCATGGACAATTTTCACTAAAACTAATATCGCAAGATATTTATGTTTCTGTTAAATTAACTGAGCACCCCAAAATAAATCATCATAATTACCAAAAACACAAAACAATAAAGAAAACAAAGTAGATATTTTAAACATATTCGCCAAAAAGAAATTAAAGTTGTCTTGCACCAGATCACTCAAAACTTAAGCATTCAATTCAGATGAAACCGTTCTTTCTTCGACTTTATACTGTACACTTCACTTTCCAGTGATACGACAGGCAACCAACCAACTAAAAGAACTTGATTCTTAAGCACTTGAACAGTAAATGCATTTATGAGCGATGAAAGCAAAAGACCAACGTCGGCACGGTGATAAGGAAGGGCAAATAATAGGAGATAAGAATTAAGAGATCTTTTTCCATTGATTTGAAGCAAAATAAAAGTAAAATTCTACGAACTGAATATACAATCAAATTGATTATGCTCGAAATTTGCTGCTTTATAGTCTAAATGAATTGTGTTATCTGTATTTATAGCTTTATTCGTTTTTTTTTGCATGAGCTACTATTCTATTTTTTTTTTGGCATGATGAGCTTCTACTAGTCTAGCTTAAGCGAACACAAAAAAAATCAATCAGGCAAAAATATATTTGCTACTGGCTATTTCCAACATCTTGCCTGGTTGCAAACGTTGAAAATCGGCTATTTCTCTGTAGCTTGGTTTTGGAATGAACGACTCCTTCTGATAAGAAAAACTGTTTTGCATCTGCAGTATTAACTGAAGATTCTCGGTATAATATGCTATCTCTACTATTTTTTTCTAATAAGTTGTGAATTAAATCAACACGAGTTCAATTTAACAACATAAGTAAAACGTAAAATGTTAAAATTATACATATGTTTGGGTCAATGGTGAGTAAGTGATAGAAAATGAGACGTTTCAGTCAATATAAATAAAAAGTTCACTGGAGAATGAAATAAATGAAATATACGATGGAAATACAACAGCAAAATAGAGTTTTGAACGACGGCACTGACTAGCTGAACGTAGATAATGTGTTGTTGGTTTCATATGAGCACCGTGGATAACGATGTACTGCGATGTACCCTAGCCTTCGATAGTCTAAATAATATAGTAAGTAATACCACAACAACCTTTGTCAGATCTAGAAGTTGAAGGTGATGCAGAGCTTCATTTGCAAATTTACAATCATTGTAAACGACTGTGGAGTGATTAGTTCTACGACTCACTTTCCCCTGATTAAACTCAGGTACATATTCAGAGCTGCATATTTTTGCGTCGGGGAAATGAATCGTTCCTTAAAAGATTAACCATTGTTTGTCATTAATCATTGTACTCATTTGGATATTTACTGGTTCCTTGTGAAATCGTCCTTGCTTCAGATTCTGAAGGAATAATTTAAGTTGAATCGGCATTGTTTTTATGTATTTAAAGATATTATTGCAGACCACTCTTAGGTAATTCTAGTTTGTGCTACAATATGGATACTTATCAGTGCTACATCGGCGGCCGGTGAGGATATCTAATGATACCGCAATTCAAATTCTTTTTGTTTTAGAGACGATGAATGCATTGCGTGTTTTGAAGGCTCCGTGATTATTATAGATCCAAAAATAGCTATATAGACTTGACTGTCCTCAAGTTTTCCAACTAATAGCCTTAATCACCATATATTTTATAACTTTGGTGAAATTTTTTGCCAGATTTGGAACTTTGTGCTTGAAATTTTCAGTACAGTAATCTACATACATATATATGGTCTGTTCGTGTACCTGAATCTATTATAATATATTAAAATAGATTCGCCGCAAGCCGTTTTTGTACTCTTGCTGCAAGCCAAATTTTTCCACAAAAAGAAGCCTGTTGCAAAAATCGGTTGCTACTGCAGTACGCGAACAGACCTATAGTATATCTGGTGCCTCGAAAATTTACTTTCCTTATTTTCAATTCAATGTTAGATTATGCTCAATATACTTCTTGGGCTATTCGAGTTTATTTGGTCGTCCCCAACCGTGTGAATTGATTGCCGCTTCAACCTGAAAAGTTCCGCCAGCAGCGAGTCTCTTTCAGAAGCATTCTTTTTGAACGCATATCTCTTTTAAAAGTTGACCTAAATTACTTTTATAGCAGTAAAAGGAGCTGTATTGTCATCTGTTGCCGTCAGAGCTTGAGTTCTACCAAAGACTCTAATGTATCCTTTTCTCTTATGTCTTTGTTTTGATGGTACAATTCTTTTCAGACGCCAGGGTCATGGAATCTCATGGAAAAATCTCGTTAAATAGCTTGTATAGGCAAAACCTCTTAAAGCCGTTTTTACCGCACCTGTCATCTGGTACTGCTAATAAATTACGGCCTGCAATATGGCTTAGTAGATTTTGCGATGCATGGGGCGAAATGAATTTTAGTAAGTATTTGTCTCCGAATTGTCTCGGTCAGCTTGTAAATATAAAGTTGTTTCAACTCACTGAACCTATTGCACACATTTTTATCAGACCCCGCAACATCCGAAACCATATGCAGATTGCCTTAGTGTGTATACGACTAACTCTATACTGATTCGGCTTAGTCTATGATATGGTGCACCAATTATAAAGTAATTTTATTTCATTTTACATTTAATTTAGATCATTAAAAATATTTTGAATTGAGAATTTTGTTACCGTTTTTACCATTCATTCTATCAATAAATAACTTAGGTTAGAGAAAGGTGTTGTTGAGCTTCACTCACAAGATCTAATAATAGTAAAAAAAAACAAATACCAATTTCGATTGATTGTAAAGAAGTGTTTATTATTCAAATAAATACTTGTTGCATTTAGAGACTTTAAGCGTTTGGTTATCTGTAGTTTCTTCGAAGACTTTTTGGTTCAGATTTTGTTAAACATTAGTAAGGCAAAATGAAACGAATCAAAAGAGGGAAACAAATAAAAATAAAAACAAAATAATTTCTTATTATTCAAACTTACATTGTAAGACGAATAAACCATATGTTTCATTAAAACTAGTTCAATCACACACGTTTTATGCAAGGATCATATACGGATCGGATGTATATAAAAACATGTAATTCTCTATTTTCGATTTCATTTATATTTGTTTATTCGAATAGTAAAAGTGTGTGAATACAATGGTATAACTCTAACTGATCGATCCAATTTTTTTTTAATGTGTTCATACATGTTTTTACTAACAAAATAAACTGAAAGAAAAAAATTAAATCCACTCAATTAAAAAAAACTGACTTTCCAAGTGTTTTTTTTTTGTTTTTATGTATCGATGTCAAGTATTTTATTTTAGCAATTAAAATTGTATTTAGTGCCAAGAATGTTAGCGTAATATTATAAGGTATGCATCATCATCAGCATCTCATCATTATCATCAAGATCGTATTGCTGTCTTGCCGTTCTATTAAACTACGCCTGGAAGAAATGCAATTAAATCATTTAACGAAGCTATCCCGGCGTGATTTATCATTGTCATTTAGAGGCTTTAAAATAATCTATACCTGGAATTCGTGCTGTGCGGGCTTGTATGGCAAAGCCTTTCCCCTGCGGTCCTTTCGGAGCGCGGATTACAATCAAACGGGGTACTGAATCGTCGATGGAATTTAATTTTAATCTTGAGATTAACCTATCTGGCCTATCGTTAATTTTGACAACGTTACAAGCGGATGACTTTTTATTACGCTGCAATACGATCATTTAGTAATTTATTTCATTCACAACTACTCGAGTACATACCTGATTAGTTACTACAGAAAATTCGACGGTATCACCTTGGTGCAAAGACGTTGCGTTTCCCTGTACTTCGGACATGTGGAAGAATAGCTTCTTTCCATCTTCCACTTCATAATTGAGGAAGCCGAATTGGCCTCGGATTGAATCGACGGTGGCACGCTTTTTCTGACGGACTGCAGTTATGTCGGCTGCTCTGCCAGCTTCATCCACTCTGAATGTAACGATGTCGCCTGCTTGGAGTAGATCGCGTTTGTTGTTCAAACTGGTAATGCCAAACTCGTGAGTTGAGAGCACAGTTTTCGTCTCATCATCCAATACTTCGATCAAACCAGCATAGTCTTGTTGATCTGGGTTTATACAGCGAAGTGGTCGCGCTACAACACCATTATAGACTGTCTCCAGAACCGCAGGTTCGATTATTGATCCCTTTGGCAGAGTTCGAACATTTTCGGCTGGCAGACAATTACCAGATGCCGATGTATTGCCGTTCGGTGCAAGAGTATATTCAACTTCCTGTCCCAACTCAAGCCAGCTTGGATTTCCCAAAAAGTTGCTGAAATGAAAGAATACTTCTTCGTCGTGGTTGGCAGTTTCGATGAATCCGAAATTTTCCTTGAGTACAGCAATAAAGCCTTTGTAACTCGGTCCCGTAGATACAATCGGAAGCAAGTTATTATTATCAGGGTTCATAGCATCGTCCTTTGTCATCGAGAATCCATTTTGACCATTTGTTATGAACTCAGGATTCGAAGATTGATTACTCGTTGAATTGTTTATAATAGCCACATTGACGGCAATCAGTTCTTTGTTCCACTTAACCTGCAAAAATACATTGCGGATATATTAGATGTAAACAACATTCCGCTGATGCAGCATGTCATTTCTTACCATGCAAATGTCGAAACGAACTCTATCTCCCATTCTTGGTGGTTTTTCGCAGTCTTTTAAGAAATACATTATTGTTTTTATTATATCACCTTGAGCATAACTAATAACTCCTCCTTCTACCCTATCTTGTGACTTGACTGGGCTTTTTGGTGGTTCGCGAGTGATAACACCTTTAATAAGAAGCAATTTGTTTTTTTAACATGACCAAATACGCATTTACCTTAATTTCATACAAACCTTCAATGTCACTGGCCATTAACGATTCAAATTTCACAGTGTCCGGGGGAAGATGCTTAATGCGGATGGCGCTTAATCTTGAATTATTTCCATACGTTAGCCTCGGTTCTTGGATTACTGTAAATTCTACTTCATCGCCCACACAAATTTCTCGATTCTATTAGACGTTATTTTAGAGAAGATCATTAAAAAGAAAGCATCTGTTCATATTACCGTATCTAGAACTTCAGTAAAATGGAAAAATAGTCCAGCGTTTCGTTCGACACATCGAAGAAATCCGAAACCATCTTTCAACGTTGACACGACACCTTGTTCTCGACGCTCTCCTGAAACTTTGAACGTTTCATCCAATAACGAGATCGAAGTAGCTCGCTGTAATTGATCTCTTCGATCCGTAGCTAGTAAAAATTGTACCCAGTCACCGTGGCGTAAGGTGAAATCTCCTTTCTATTAATAGAATTCAAAGTGTCATTGACTCAGACACCATACCTTAATATTTTAACAAATTCATTCTTACTTGATCTTTGTCTCCGAAAGGAACTTCGACTTCAGAATAATCGGGTGCACGGTATCGAATGCGTCCAGGAAGCGGATCGTTGTTGTGGCGATTTGGACTGTCTCGGTCCAGAGGCTTCAGAACCTGTCCCTTGTAAATGGTTGAATTAACATCCTCGAAGATAACAGATCCTGGCGCTAGACGAGTTATATTACAAGCGAATTCCCGTCCCTGTTTTCGTAGAAAAATATTAGTTTTACACTTAACTTAGCTTCACGTCAGTTGCAATATAAATTAACAAATGTTTGAGAAATCATTGTTGCTTATTTCGCAGTTTAATGACTGCGAATGATTTCGTCCTGCATAGGACACATTTTAATAAAATAACCACATTTCCATATTATGAAACGATGTTTTCGAAATGACTTTAAATTAGTACTTGTCACTGTTTCTCATTCTCAACTCATTCTTCACCTTACTGACTGCAAGCTAAGCTTACAGTGTATTTTCCTGAGTACTTTTGTTTTTACGCCAGTATACGAAAGAAATTATATCTTTTTTAACACATTCATATAGCTAAAACAGATATGATCTTGAGGTCCAATATATAGCACTACTAGCACTACTAGCTTGAATGAAATAGTAGTTTGATAAAAGTACCCTAGCGATAACTTTCACTTCTTTGTACTTTTTCGCATAATAGGACATAATGGGTCTGCCTGTTCTCTCAAAAATACTCTTGCTATTATATTTACTGTTTTAGATTTATGCATACGTCTGTAAATTGTATTGATTATTTTCGTTAATAATTTACTGTATAAGACTTATCAAAACATGAAATAAATCAGATTGATCACAACATGCATCCAAAGTCTTTTATTGGTTTAAAGTTGCTGGTGAGACTGTCAGTGACATTTTTGTGATTAGTCTAGTGGTGAAAAACCAGGGCAGTTGATTTTGTTGGGCAGCGTTTGCCAGCGTTGAATTAAATACCATTTATTAAAAAAAAAATCAGTTAGTTATGTTATTCTGAATTGGCACTTGTGATGTTGAGTTAGTCGTGGTCATTTTCATTAATCGCTCCAACTTTGCTGGAATACCAAACTGCAGCATAATGTATAATATGGCTTGATCGATGCTTTCGATAACATGTGATGAACATTTAAAACCGACTTGATATCCACCGTGATGGGAAATCCTAAATACTAATATCCTAGTTTGTATGACATACAATGGAGAGAGAGAGATACTCCTGTCATTTTCGCACCATAGTTTGTCGTCTTTTTTGTAAGTGCAGAATATAAGGTTTTTTCGTCATTAGTCTGGCATCGCTTCTTGCCTGCAGACGACTAACCCGTTGATTGTCTTTAAAGCGTTAACCCCGTTTTTCAGCAGGAATCCCACCGATTCGTGGTATCTTTTTTGCACTTCAAGCAGACTGTCGAACTTCATCTAATGTTTGTGGAGATATGGCGATCCGTGGCATATGGAGACTTTCCGTTTAACAAATGCTCGGAGTGTGACGGCTATCAATCTTCCACCAAGTCTGAGCCGCTTAGGATGCTTCAATTTGCAGCCCTACACAGAACTTTGGTTTGAAGTCTAGTTTTATTGTCTCGCTACATTATATGGTTGCCATTCAGTTGTAATTCATGGTATTAAACATATTGGCAAAATTGTGTCGTTTCTTGCATATAATTATTATATTAGCTACTCTAATTATGTATTTTGTGCACTATAGGGTGAATAGCTACTTGTAGCAGAAAACAAATATTAAAACTCGACCGACCTGCTTAGAAATTTCAAAAACATATTGAAAAAAAATCGAATTTGACCTTATGTTATCTTTGCCCTTTTCTTTAAATTCTTTTCTTTAAAGTCTACGCAATTTTTACTTTGCCCTTTTCTTAAATTCTTTTCTTTAAAGTCTACGCAATTGTTACTATGTCCAATATTTTTCAATGCTCGCAAAGCATGGTTTCATTTCGCTGTCGACAAGAAACATTTTTTACCACGCTCATGACTATGACCCTGAACTAAGCATGATCGTGCTTATGTTTCTACAAAGAAGACCATTTTTGTGAAGGCTAAATCCAAAGCAGGGTTGAATCGTCTTTTTAAGGTTTATAGAGGCAGCGGAATCAGTGATAAAACTTGATCAAATTTAAAAATAAATAAGCTCAATTTTGACTAAGGCCTTTCAAATCAATGCAAAATTTCAATTAAAATTAATTTATATCATAACTACTTACATTTCGTGTTTGAATGGTAAATTCGACATCATCACCTGGTCGCAGTTCAACCGATCCTTCGGCCTCGGAAAAATGAAAGAAAATCTCTTTGACAACATCGGCTCTCTCGATAAAGCCGAAAGATTCTTTCATTGAGCATACTACGCCACGATATTTTACAGGCTGCGCAGGATTTTCCAAACGGATGTGACATGCACCCAAATTTCCTCTGATAAGATCAAATAACAAATAACCAATTTTAAGCAATTACTATTTGGTAGTTGTTGAGCATTTCATTACCTTTGGTTTGTTGCGATTTGAAAACTCACTTTATCACCAGCGCTTAAAGTTACATTGCCCTCAATGTCATCTTTGGTATATGGCAAAAAGAAACATTCTCCGCGATTTTCATAGCTAATGCGACCGGTCGTTTCATTCGATGATCCATTCGATGTTGAATTGGATCGTAATTCAGTTGTTACTGTACCTGTTACGCGTTCTTCCGATAGGACCTGTGAAATATTCAGAATTGATTAAGATGTGTACGCGAAAATAACGGCCCAATAAGAAAACTAATTCAATGAAACTTACAACTTCCGGCGCAATTTTAGTAACTTGACTAGCAATTGGTTTTCCAGTTCTTCGATCGTACGTCATCTCAAATTCGACAGGGTCGCCAATTTTCAAATGATCAATATTGCCACTAAACTGCGAGAAATGAAAGAAAAGTCTTGCTTGTCGTTCACAACATTGAATGAAGCCATAAGAATGCTGAAAACAATGGAACATAATTTGAGTAAGTTCGTTTTCAAATCGCCGCAGCTTCGCCATAGCTACTACGTATACGGAACACATCATTACCAATAGTTTTTCAATAATGCCAGTCTCTCGAATTGCCTGATTTGTGTCGCTCACGTTCGCATTAAAGGAAGATGATGGTCCGGTTGTATTGAGTCCGTTTGCAATGGCTAAGTTGGGTGAAAAAATTGCCGATTCGTCGCCATCGAAAAGAGGTGCCGCTTGTGGGCCGATATTGGGAGAGTCTAAAGTAAAAGTGCCAATTGGAGGAAATGAACTACGTAGAGAGTTAAAGAAATTGTCATTATCGTAAATCTCTGTAATGGTAAAAAAGAATAAATTCTCTATGAATATTCAATCGGTTTGCAGCACTTGGAAGGCAAATAACGTCTCTCGCTTTTAATATAACTTTCCAAACAAAAGTCTGTTCTACGATAATTGTTTGAGGCTAATAAATAAAACTCGTAAGAAAATCAAGAAAAAAACGTGTGCTAATTCATACAAAACAAAATTAAACATTGTTCATACTTGCAATTAGAAGAAAATTGTAATTGTTTATGTATTAATTTTACTAAGAGTATACGCGTGCAATATATATTTGTATTTTATATTTAATATGCTGTTAGAATATATAGAGAATTTAGGTGTGGCAGCTTTTTTACCAGGTCAGTGATTGCTTTTGTCGGTAATTTGCAGACTTGTGTAAATCATCCCACAATCGCATTTGCGGAGATCTTTGCGGTTTTTTGGGAAATGATCAACACAATAATACTCACATTATGTGGATTTATTGAGGAACTTCGTATAAAATATTCCAGTTAACAATGTTAGATGAATGAAATATGTACAAATGAGAATTTAAAGTGACATTGAATAATATCAACGAGGACAGAAGGTTTATCAACAGAAAGTAACACAAAAACATAGACAAGAACATTTTACAATTTGCAATACTGTCAGACACTTAATATTTAGTCAGTAAACAATATGAAATCATTTTTATCGAAGTGTGATTTTGTATGAGTATGATGACGAGTACCTTTATGTGACTAACATTAACGTGACTACATGGAACAGAATTTTAACGAAATTTGTTTAGATGGATAGTATTGACCACGACACCTTGAGCTAAACCACACCTTTACCTTCACCAGCTTTCACCCGCGTTTTTCTTTGATTTCAAATACTTGATCTGATCTAAACCTGTCTGTTCTCCCTGATTAGGTGAAAATTTTTATCACACAGAAATATTTTTAGCCATATTTTTTTTTAATAAAGTTTACTTATATTTTTTGGAAAGAGTTATAGTTCTGAAGCCAATAGTTTAGATCAATCAGTTCTAACAATAGTTGTACTAGAGGTTCTAGGAATCATCTACTATGAGCTGCTTTCATATGGAAAAAAAATACTAAATTCGGACCTCTACTGACCACAATTGAACCGTTTGAAGCTAGCATGACTACCCAGAATTGTCCAATAGGAGTCCTGAATAGACATCATGATTCAGCTTTAAAATGGTAACAAATTATAGAGCAAAAAGGTGCATATTTAATCCAACTTGAATAATTCCAGCTTTGTTAAATAGAGCCTTGAAATAAACGAAAATAAAGTGGATATCTTGTTCCCCAAGCATTCAAAGATCATCAAGGGTCAAAAATTGCAATAGGATGGCTAAGAAAATTATATAAACGAGAGCGGAGAACCGAAAAGGGTATTAGAAGGAAAACCGAAAAGGGTATTAGAAGGAAAACCGAAAAGGGTATTAGAAGGAAAACCGAAAAGGGTATTAGAAGGAAAACCGAAGACCAATGTGAAAAGTGCATAAAGCGGCGCTCAATTGACTTGATTAGCGAAAACACTGTTTGGATTTACCACTTGAAGAACGCTCTTGATGGATCAAGACGCTTGAAAGGGTTGCTTTTAACTAATTGCGAATACTCTCAGGAATATAAATACCGAGTCCCATGTCATTAGAATCATTACGCTTAACAGAACCTTCTCATTAGCGCAATAAAATTCCTCACAAAGAAGAGCAAAACGAAACGAAAATATTTGAAGAGATGTTTACAATTTGTGAAGGGTCTGGTCACCATAAAATGGTCGAGCCGAGAATTCAAGCATGGCAGGAAGTCACTGGAAGATCACAACGTCGAGTCACAGCTTCGCAGGAGTTTTTTTCACATCTGTGGCGATAATCCTAACAACGTTTTTTTCTCGCATTGTCATTGTTGATGAAACATGGAACTGAAAGTACGAACCCAGAGTCTAAATAGAAGTAAATTCAGTGGATTGCAAAGAGAGCAAAGCCACCGCGGAAATTCAAAGTGGAAAGATTGGCGTCCAACCTCATTGCCACTGTTTTTTTAGAATATGTTCGGCTACCTTCCTAAAAAAAACTGCAATGAACGGTGACTATTACGTCGTATTCTTGACAAAAGTGCGTCGTGGTTTTCGAGAAAAGGAGAGCCAAACTGGCGAAATAAATCCTGTTTTGCAGGACAATGCACCCGTGCACATTGCGCATGTTGCAACTCGTACCCTGGAAGAGGATTTGAAGAAATCAATACAGTCCAAACCTAGCCCTCAACGATTATTTCGTTTTCTAATTTGAAAAAAAAAACACCTCCTAGGAACAAGATATTGGAGTCATGAAGAAATGAAAGCAGCAGTAGACGAACATTTCAATGGCAAAGGCGCCGAATATTTTTTTATTAGGTTAAAAACCCTTAATGACAAACGCAAGAAGTGTATTGAAGTAGTACATAGGAAAACAAATTTTTTAAAACATTTATATCAGCATGATGAATCTTTACAACCGATTTTTTCTGTAGCCCGAATGTGTAGACTTATTGGAATAATTGAATTAGAATGACAAATAGTTCAACTACCTATTTCAATTATTGGGGAAAATGACCTCTTTAACTGACTTTATACATTTATATTCCTTGAATATCTTAATGAAAAGTAAAAAGACTTGTCTTATTTCGGAATAAGCTATGACAATGAGGACAGCTAAATTTACTACAAAACTAAAAAAACGTTTAATACTGCAACAACAGCTTAATCGGTTTAAACGATCAGTTGTTTTGGAGACATACAGGAAAGTTTTTATACTATTATACAAGGTAAGCATAATTTCAACTGATGTTCATACATATACATGGATTAAATGATTAAAATAAAAACGCACAAGTAATTTAGTGCCCACGTTTGGGTCACAAGAAATAGTCTAAACTAAGTCATTTAAATCCGTACGAGTCAATTATGGAAATGTAGAAAAAGAGATTTCCTTGAGACATAGAATTCTATTCAACGTTCACTGGTGCAAGGACATATAATTAGAATACACATCATATGGATTATCCATTGAATAATAGTTCATAAACAAAAAAAATTCGACACCACAATCAAGGTAAATTGACACCAAGCCTCACTCAGCTGATGGTATTCAACGCAAACAAATACCTTCATCCAGCTCAAGTGGCGCCTTAGTTTATAGTAAATAAACAACATATAACACGCATCTGTTGATTAAGTCACACTAAGTTTTGTATATTATTGAGTTACTACACAGCAATTTTTGTTGCAAAACATTTATTGTTTATTTAGTTTGAGGCGTCAGCAAAAAAATCGTATTTTCATGCTCATTTTTATATGATAAATGCTAAAAGAATGCATAAAAAGATTGTGAATATGCTAAATAATGCCGCATTTCTTTTTTGAATAAAAGGTTGACAGTAGGCTTTAAAAAAAGTGTTGAGAATCTTATAAAAGTATTTTCAATGAAACGATGGCAAATGAGGCTACTAAACTCACGTAATAGAATTTTGGAGGAACGCTGACAAAAGGGTGCACAAATATTTAAGAGATAACATATTTTGACGTTTTTATTATTATTTAAGCAGCTGTAGATGAAATATGAAAACATTTTTAACAATACTAGATGTGGTTTATCTGGCAGACGCTTGTACTAACTATCGAATTTTAGTGTTTTATCATATACTTTACTATTGGATTCATGTCAAGCTAAGGTGAAAATTCTTTACAGGCATGCATTCGCGAATAAGGCAAAACCAACATTAGCTTTCAGATATTTGATATTTGTTTATTTTCAAACCAAGCAAGGAATATCCAAATAAATTAGAACATATACATTACAGCTTAATTAACTAATCACTTTCGCAATGCACATAGTAAATTTACATGAAAAATTATGGATAAAATAATTATTTTGGGAGAGATGTGGTTTGAGCAGTCTTTTACATGAGTGCCTTGTCAGATTTGTCTTAAAATTGTATCTGGAAATAGTTGGGAAATAACATTCCGACGCTGTTAAATATTTTCCAGCATCTTTTAGTAGGCCTTTTGTAGAGTAGTGCAGTGTAGTGATGTGTTCATTCAGTAAACGCGTGTGCTTTACTGATTTTATGAAAGTTATCCTATTGAACAAGGATATAACAGAGCATATGATCATTCTTTGCGAAGATGCTATTAGATTTAGAAATTAGTTTGTAACCGTGTGATTGCAAAACAGGCGGACCAGAACTAAGTACAAAGACTTCTTGACCCATGGGCTTTTGAATTCCATTTCACGTCTTTTAATAAACCTCAGCGGCTTACTGACCTTGCTTAAGACTTTGCCACATTGAAAATTGAAACGAAGATTTTAGCCAAAGCAACACAAAGGTCTACTAATAACATTATTTAAAAGTAAAGTAATCCCACGGCAACCTTTTTGTCAGGTCTAGGGATTGAAACTGGTAGAGCGATTCAATCACAAATTTACAATCAATGTGAATACGAGTGTGGAGTGATTACTACGATAATGTTGAGTTTAGTTTATTTGCATGACTGCTCCAGGGATAACAGTTTTCATTGAATGAAAACTGAGTCGTAACCTAATTCAAGTGCGTAGTAAATTTTCAGATCGTTCACATAGAAAGGGTGAGAAATGTCAGAAAAAACTTCAGAAAGATCCAATATGAAAATATTGAATAAGAGGTCACAGTTGACTTCCTAAGTCGCAGGAAACTACAGTTTTTTGGATAAAATATCCTGAAATTTAACATACTGAGTTCCATTTCGTAGATAAGAGTCTAGTCAATTTAATAGAAAAAGCGAAACATGAAACCTGTAATTTAAGTTGAAGAATATAATGATAAACCAGGCTGTACTGGACTCTGCTTTTTTCCATACCAGGAATATTTGAGATCAGGGACACGAGGTTTTTGGTAGTAGTTACCTGCCTTTTCGAAAGCCATGTTGTTTTTCGTTGTTCAGGAGAGGAGTTCTATTAGAGTTATGAGCTTTTAACAGACCATAAAAATAAACATCAACATTTGACACTACAGGAAGTGTTATTAGATGAATTTAAAATCATAGTTATAGCCGCTAGATTAATATTATTATTTGAAAATAAAGTACAAAACATGTAGGACTATGGAACTATCAACTGCGAAGAAAGGGAAAACTTATTAGCAATGGCAATAAATCTAATCTCAACGCAGAAGAAACAGGAAACGAAATATTTACAAAATATAAAATATTGGAGAAAGGCATCTTTTAATTAACATTTCACGTATCTGAAGAGTATCTATTTCTTTTGCCGAAATATTTTTGAATCTCGAATATGTATATTTTCAATTGGTTCGTTTGTAAATGGTTTGAACATGGCATGAGACAAAATGTATCGAATTCGATCTTCGTGTATTATCGAGAATATATCTATATTGACAACATGCATCCACATTACTGTCATTGGCTACCACTGCATTATTTTTGTTTTCTATTCTAATTAATTGGGCTTTTCAATCACTCATCATCCTATACACACAGCAACCTAAAGTACAATTTTTTCATTTAAATATAACTGATGGTAATTAATTTTATATGACAAATAAGTAATTTAGAATGTTGTGCTAGACTGTAAGATCACAATACTCTTTTGTCCTCAGCCACTGAGAATAACAATCGACATCATGTTAATAATCTTGTGTTTACGTGAAGAAATGTTATATAGAAGCTTTTAATGTGCTTCGAATGCTCTAAAACTAATTTCAAAGTAAGTGTAGTAGTTATTAAATAAGTTTTGCGAACTAACATAAATCCAAGAAAAAAAAAAGTAAATGAAACCACAACCAAACAAGCGTGCACTAAAATTAATGAAAACAATAACAAATTCAATCATTTTCACAATAACTTACCTTCTCCATTGCGATAGTTCTTCGGCTGGCTACCCATTATGTGCAGTCCTCTCCTTGTACGTATTTCAAAATGAACGTATATCGGTTTTTTTTACAATTTCCTTAGCGATGCTTAATATAATACGTTTTACCCAGCGAAGTATATTTATATGATTATGATGAGATATTGGTTTATATAAAAAATTTCCGTTTGAATTTCACCGGAAACAGAAAGCCGTACGAAAGAATAGTTTTAGTTTTTTTTTAAGTTTTTAGCTTGAGTTACGTTTTTATTATTGTTAAATGGCGGACAGTGCAGTGTTTCTTAAAGTGTTTTTTTTTTTGCTTTGCTATTTGCAATTTCTATTATTTTATTTTAGATGCGTCGTCGTGATGAATTTCCTTCTCTCCCTCGATTATTACACTTTTCATTCAAAGTTCGTAATTTGTTTATATTGTCGATTGATTTATAAACATCTTTTTTCGTTATTTTTTTTTTCAATTAATATAAACTTTAAAAATATACTTTTTTATTAAAAAAACAACTACATATATGTATACTTATTAATGAAAACTTTTTTACCGAATCACTTCTTTTCACGGGTTCAACTTAATTTTGTATATTCCATTATATTTCAAGTTTTTCTACATATAAATCTTAATGTTTCAAGTCCATTATTATATCACGCTTTCGTTCAATTTGTTTTTATGTGTGTTTATTTTTAGATTTTATTTACTTTTGTGTGTATTCATATACATATGTATTTTTTAGTAAATTTACAGTACTATCACAGGTGTTAAATTTTTTTAGTATTCCTTACAGTTTTTATTTTCTATAAAAATGCCTTAAGTATTTTTTATTATTTTTATTGTTTTCAATATTCTGTCCTTTCCTAAGCTTTTTATATACAATTTTAAATTGGTGAATTGATTATAGTATTCGAGATATTTTAGTTTTAGATTTCTCATAGAATTTTCGATCACTACGTTTCTATGTTCACTGTTTTGAAATATTTTGTACTCTTTATATTTTCATTTCGGTTCGTTTTGGTAGTGTAACTGATTCCGCTTTGCCGTTGCTGTCACTACACTTCAACTATATGTTAGCGTTAGCGTAAAGGTCTATTTCAATAACGTTTTCGAAACTGTCTATAAAACGAAACTGGGCTGATTTTTTCTAGTGCTGTGTATCCTCTTGTTACGGTATCCGTGAGTGCTGTTTTTAAACTTGTAGTACGTTTCCTAATGATTAGTTGTAGATTTTGTTAATTAAGTTTTTGAAACTTTTCACTGTTCGCTTGGTTTCTCGCTTCGCGTTCCCGCTTTCCGCGACCACGTATTAATGTTTTCGTTACGAAAAAAAGGTGGAGTTTATATGAGATTTGCTTAGTATGCTTTTGGCGCTAAGAGTTCTAAACGTAAACTTATTCCTGATATTGTTGAGTTGCTTGTTGCATTTGTTGGTGTCGTTTCGGCGAAACGAAGTGCGTTCGTTTAGGAGTTTCGAACGTCAATTCTTCGAAAAGAAGCGTTTCGCGTCGAATGTAGCTTTGAAGCGACGCTTTCTTGATGACTATTTTAAACTATTTTCTGATTGATTCATACGTTAAAGGAAAAGATTACTGCTGATCGAAAAAAAAGGTTAGGTATAAAGTTTTGAATGTGTGTCCGGTAACTAGAATCGTTTCATCCGCATCTACGTATATTTGTTGTTTAATGACTGATCAATAAAAACGAGATAGAATAAAAGAAGAAAAGCTTAACGACGATGAGTTTGAGTTTTGTTTTTGTTGTTGTTTTTTTGTTCGAACTTCGACCACTTGCGTTGGTTGAAAGTGTTGTTTGTTTCTAAAAATCAGATTATTAGTTTGTAACGTAGTATTGATGAAATGTGTGATGTTATACGAAGATTTAGTTACACAAGCTGAAAGAAAGATCGAATGTTGGATTTTTAAGTGACTTGTTCATCGAATGCGAAAAGAAGTTTTTAACGTGACGTAAAATAAATTCTTTAATCTTCTGCAGTATATTGAATTTCGAAAACGTTATATAACCAACAAGGCTCCGCTACAAGTCGATGATTAGCCTTTTCGTTGAACTTTGATAATCTTGTGTTGCGCCGTGGTAATTTTAAATAAATTTCGACGATTTTTCTTAGTTTATGAAAGACTGGTCTTCTGTCAATTTCATACCTATCCCAAATTGAATCGAACACATTTTTAGAGTAGCTTTGAATTACTTTCAAAGTTAAGCATACTCATATTTGGACCTCTAGTTGAAGGAATGGTTTGGCTGTATATCCAAATCGTAAAGTATCAAACGTAATACACACCGCGATTTCGGCAACACAAACTAAAAGTCAAATTAGATGCGAAATTCTTATCCTGCTCTGCATAAGATATGACAAGGCACATCAAACAACCTGTGAACGAATGTTTGATTGCAATTTAAATCACTATTCAAATGGCAGCGGCGCAATACTTATGATTGCTTTAATGAAAAGTGTTGAGATACGTAAGACAGGCGAATCGAGAGGTTCGATAAATTCAAATATTGTTCCAGCTGATTGCTCACGACACTGTTGCACACAATTCCATTTTCCAAATTTTTCAATCGCCAAATTTTTGGTAATTCGTTGATTAAAAATTCTGATGGCCCAAATGACCAAGCTATTCAAGCTGAGGTGGAGATTAGAAAGTATTTTAGTAGCTTGATCGATAACTTATAATAAGTGAGAGACTGTTTCCTGTAGTCACTTCAGCATATCACATATTATTTTTCATAGATTTTTACGCCAGTGATTATAGCAGTAAAGCTCGTGTAGCCAAATGGATAGATCACTGGCTAGTAGTGGCTACAGCACTGGCTCGTAATGGATGAGATCCCTGGTTCGAACTCAGAGGAACGCGCATTGAGCTTTGAAGTAACATAGCTCATATCAGGATCAAAGGAAGGAGTGAAACTAAATCATCTCACATGAATAAAAAGTTTCAATTAGCGAGATAGCTTTACTTTGAATAGAGCAATGATATTTTTTACATAGCTAATTCATTAAAATTATTAAAATATTCACCGACGACAGAACAAGTAGCTTAACTGAAGTTGTTCGGTTTGTACCTCTACCGCTATAAGCTTAGGATTCTCTCAGTGATTGTATGCTTACAAAAATCACTCACGGCTGATTAGGATTTTACTCCATGAGTCCTTGATGCCATGGACGTTCGTCATGATTGAATTAATCTTTCCTCTGCTTGTATCTGTGACCCAGCAGTCAGTTCTCTTGAGCAAGATTCCTCAGTGTTAGAATGTTTTTAAATGCGTTTAGTGCAAGAAGCCGAAGCAATGACTTCATCTTATATTTAAATGTCTCAAAATTCATGACATTGATTCCATTCCATTCATATTAACACATATTCCAAAATGTTTCGCCATAATTTCGTTAAATTGACTCAGATGATGCAGCAATTGATCCAGAAGGATCTTATTTTGGATAATATCCCATTCTACCGCCCAGATTCAGTTGAGCAGTGACTAGAAGATAATCTTACGCAAATTCCGCGTCCTACGCCAAGTATGTCATTCAGCCGGTAGATCAGCAAATTATGCGATTCCCAAGCAATTACTACAATAATTCGTTATTCACCGAGCGTAATTTTAGTTCATATTACGATTAATATGTTCTCAGCAAACACTGACAGCCATAATAAAAGTTCACCATTGCAAGGTGCGTTATTCCAATACCCGACCTCGAAACGTAGTATAAAATAGGGTATCACAGAGAAGGAAAACATTAACAAAATGCGAGATTTTACGTGGCTAACTGCTAAACTCTGAAGACGAATTTGATGATGTAACTAATTTATCTAATCAATAGAAGAACCATAAATGCATATTTAACTATTCATCCAGAGTTTTGTCAATCATTGGTTATGCCAAATGACTGTTACTTGTACAGATATCATCTTAAGCTACATACACTCACGACGAGACAGTCGGTGAGTCGAGTTCCTTTGGTCATGCCGAAAACTGCCAAAATTTCGAACGATCCCAAGTGAAGGCGTTCGAATAAGCCAGGCTTACATGGCAGGTAACCCTTCCTTTCAGACTCTAGTACTCGCCTATGCTTATGATAACTCACCGGAGTCCTATGTTCTGATACAGTATATCCTTCAAGAATTTGAGGATTGAAATGAAGGATTTGTATAAAATCAAGCATTTCGGTAGTCAAATATAAGTTCGATCGTAAGTCTAAATTACATAAATGTACTGGAGACATCAATAGAACGATATTATCATAAACCAAGAAGAGAAGATCAGGATATAGAGCATCCGTCGTTCTGCGTATGTCCATCTCAGTACCAATACCGTCACATATCTTATTATACTGCTGAATCGGTAAAAATTTATAATTATGAAAAGATCTGCAGTCCAACGATGTCAAATTTGGTATATACATAAGTAAGCATGTTGTGACATTATCTTTTTAGTTCATGAAATAATATGAGCACGCAATATAGACAGAAAATATTAAATCGAAAAAGAAGAAAGTCCACAAAACTAGGACAAGTAAAGAATATTGGAACCTTAAAACAGATATTCAATTACAACTTATTGAGGGACTTTACTTCCTTGTTCAAGAACAGGTTTGAATGTTGAAGGTTTATAATGCTGATTTCGCTCGCAAGTGTACACAAAGTGAAGGAGGAATATCTTTCTTTGCCACAAATTTCAATCAATGATAGACAGACTTTACTAAAATACTTAGTTTATATATTTAATCCCATCGCAATAAACATAAGATCCACATTAGCTTAACTTGAAGAGTGATCTGATGGGTCAAATGTGTTTTGTCACTTGAAGCTAGTGACTCTTCCAAACAAGGAAACTTGATAAAAAAAACTACTCTTATGTGGTATTCAAATAAGAATCAACTAAAATCTAATTGATTGAAATCATTGAAAATTTCTAATTCTAATCAGTAATCTCAGGAAAAATAACCCATTTAAAACTAATTTCAATGAAAATGTCACACAAATCTTGGCCGACATAGTCGATTTTTATCCAATGAGATGACCCATGTTCGCCGATTTTATCGAATGTTTGATTCTTATGAGCACGCTTTCAATGAACAGATAAAAAACTTATTAGAAGTTCATCACTGTGGTTAGTACCAACAGGTACTAACCACAGTGTATTTAATAATATTAAATATGAAATGCAGACAATAAGTTAACCAAACACTTGACACAACTAACCATCCGAAATACTTATTTACATGGAAGTCAATAGAACATTTTTCCGACACACGAAAACACTTCATCGACCGCCGCCGCACGCTCAGCAAGTAGTCAATGACGTTCTTTCGATCATTTTCTTTTTTTGTCGTCAGGTCGACAATTTCTAACGGGATGTACCACTCTGAAAGTCTCCACGATTTCAACCGAATTTTCACCCCGCAAACAATTAACAAGCCTCGTTTTCGCTTTCGAAAAACAATTCAAAAGATGCACCGAAATGCATTGCAAGTCGAAAAGTACGGAACAGCACGCACCACAAATGATTCTTTTCTCTCGATTTGGCAGTCGTGTGTCGCAGTGTTGGTGGGTACCCCATTTACACCCATTGTGCTATCAACTTTTTTTTCTATTTTTTCGCCGTCTGCGGAAGGACTACGCAATTTTTCCACGCGGAAAAACTATCGCATCACATTTATGCGACGATCAATAGTAGCAGAAATCCATTACAAGTCTTTTATTTATAACTGTCCACTAGCTTTCCCCCACAAACTCGATTTTCTTTTGACATACTTAATTTTAAATGACTGCAGGCCGGAATAAATTTTTGACAACTTTTAAACATCTACGACGCGGTATTTTTCAGCTTCTACAGCACATCGGACAAAACAATTAATGCAGTAACAGTAATGAAACAACGAAAAAACGTTTTTCTCTTAAATGATATTATTTCTGTCACGTTAAAAACCTAATTCAATTGATTATTTTCGGAAAAAAGGTGAATACGTACCACGACACAGCACAACACTGACGGGACGCCATATTGCATTCGATTATTATCGTCTCTATTTCGGGGCTGAAATTCATCCAATTCTTTCGGTTTGTCTTATTCGTATCAGAGTAGCAGTCTTCTTCTTGATCAAAAGTGTCGATTGGATTTGAAAATAGTTCGTTTTTTACACAGATCAGATACGCAAAATTATTTTATTATTTATTCTTTTAGAGTTGATATTAGCGCTTAAACCTAGTGCAGTTCGGATAAAATGCGTATTTTGAGATAAATTTTTAAACAAAAGCAAAAATTAAGCTAATATTTTCACCAAATCAGTCGTAGTTCCGAGGTAAAACGACTGTAATTCCATTATTTTACCAAGTATTTTAGGCTAATTTTGGGCAAGTTGCCATTAAATTGGTCGTTTTTTGAGTGAAGATTTTGACAATGAAAGAAAGCGGGAATTCTGCTAAGCACCGGTATATATAAATTATGTCAAAAAATGCAGTCATGGTTTCTGAAACAACTTCCAAATACATGTTAAACAGCCGTGATTAAACATGTGCTGTCTGTGCTATTCTAAAAATAACTATCCTAAAAATAACTAAAATAAAAACAATATCTTAAAACTTGACAAGGCGGCATAATGGGAAATTGCAAGCAGTGTGATTCAAATCAAAATCCAACTAATATGATATCTAAATACATTTCTACTCCGAACAGCATGCATATGTTTGTGTTAATTAACGTAAAAAGCAAACTTAGCTCGGACGCAAAGTACCTGCACATGATTTTCATAATTTCATTTATTATTGTACTGAAAAATCTTTTATTTATTCCACATTGCCCAAAAATATATTATTTACCTTTCATATGAACGGAGGATCTTGGATAGATGTGCCCAAAGATTTCGATACATCGATTTTCGTAAGTATCTGGGCGTAAATAAATCAATAATCAATCAATATATGATCAATAAATATAAATATATAATCTTTATATAATCAAACCAAATATATAATAAAAATTAAATAATTAAATAATTTAAAATTTAAAAAAAAAATAGATTTTTAAGATTTTCGTATCCGGCAATGTTCTCGGATTTCCACGTCGTTAACTCAGCCATTTTGTACAATAACGACACCTTTTTAGACGCTTCAGAAGTGAAATCGGAGATTAGAACTTTCTAAAAGTAAAAAACACGTCGTTTTTTTCGGATCTTTCCTAGTCAAAAACCAGGGAAATTTAGCATCTTTTGAAATTTTCACAATTTCACATTTCATCATGTAATTTTTCATTAGCAAGCAAGAGAGAGAGACAGACGAGACAGATGTGGAGCTCTGTTATGGAGCTGTTGATAAGGCTATCGTCTCTTTGCCATATGGCACATAACAAAATCTTGCGATACGAGATTTGAGTTGTAGTCACAGGTGTAGATTTATAGTTAGCATTGTTTGAAGCGACAAACCGAACCTTTGGAATCTAAAATTGATGTCATCAGAAATAATTCGAAAATAGAGTGCGATTACGAAGTAAGAAGTTGTGATGACGGCAAGCAAAGGTAAACTCGGGCCACTTGTTGGCGCTATTGACGAAGGCACATCGTCTGCACGATTTATGATATTCAAGGCAAAAAGCAATGAAGTGATTTGTTACCATCAGGAGGAAGTTCCTCAAATATATCCACAAGAAGGTTGGGTCGAACAGGATCCGAATCGGATATTGTCTGTGGTCGTGACGTGTATAGAAGGCGCCTTGGAAAAATTATCTGAGCTTGGCGGACGTAAAGAGGTATTTAAAGTTGAATGTAACTCGTATTTAGTAAATAGAAGATTTAAACTCAAATAGTATTTTATAATCGTTTCCATTTTATATAATAACGTACATTCTTAAGCATATGGTAAACATTCGGGGCGATTGATTACGATAAAGTTTCAAATACAAATATCAAACACTTCTTATATAATTGCAAATTAGCCCGATTTGTGAGAAACCGCATTCAATTGGTACATTGAAACCCTGAAATCAATTTATATGGGGGGTTATCTTTTATATGTTGCTTGATTTATGAAAATTTGTGTCATACATTTCACACGGGTTGCCACAAAAACAGCTTAACTGCATTTGATGCCTGCAGCTCAGACCTACAACACATATTAGTTGAAAGTCGAGTCTAGTCGTAAATTATGGTATTTTTGGGATCCTTCGATTGAATCACATACCACTATTAATAATGACTAAGCCTAATATTAAGCCAACAAGATTTAAATGTGCATTCTCATATTATATAAAACAGTCACAAAGACAGACCGGCAATGCCAATTAAAAGCACATGCTTTTCTTTTCACATAAAGTATAAATGAAAATACAGTAAATAACTAAGGCGAATTCTATCTTAAAACTAATTTTTTAATGGACTAAATAAGTAATTTTCACGTTTTGATTAATTTTATTTATTAAAATTGTTCTTGCATGCCAGTTTGATTTATCAGCTTTCTACAGGACATCGTTGCAATAGGTATTACAAATCAACGTGAGTCGACAATCGTTTGGGACAAAATCACAGGAAAACCACTGCACAATGCCATCATCTGGCTGGATATGCGACCGTTGATCAATTACTAGAAAATGTTCCGAATCGTTCAAGAAACAAAAACTACTTGAAACCGCTCTGTGGCCTGCCTTTATCACCGTATTTTTCAGCCTTAAAACTTCGTTGGCTCAAAGACAACGTTCCACATGTAGCCGAGGCGATGGAAAATGAAACCTGTCTGTTCGGAACGGTGGACAGTTGGCTAATATGGAACCTTACGGGTGGGCCGGATGGCGGAGTGCATGTAACCGATGTTACAAACGCATCGCGAACAATGCTCCTCAATATTGAAACGCTACGATGGGACGTGCACTTGCTTAAATTCTTCGCACTACCGAAGAGCATTCTGCCGGAAGTTAGATCAAGTGCAGAAGTTTACGGGCAGATGAAAATGACGTCATTGCAGGTGAATGGCTCTTTAGAATTGTGCTTTGTCCGTAAGCGACTTAGTTTGTTTTCAGGGTGTTCCGATATCCGGTTGTATCGGAGATCAGCAGGCAGCACTTGTAGGACAAAAATGCTTTTCAAGCGGCCACGCTAAGGCTACATTTGGAACAGGTTGCTTTCTCATTTACAACACGGGAGCTTCAATCGTGAGTTCAACGCACGGTCTTCTCTCGACCGTCGCATACCAATTTGGAAAGGATGCCAATCCTGTGTATGCTTTGGAGGGTAGCGTTGCGATAGCAGGTGCTGCGATTGGGTATTGCACTTAATAATTCATGGGTAGCTGAAATTTTTATTTTACATTTCACAGATGGTTAAAGAATAACATGAATATAATCGAATCGACCAAGGACGTGGAGGCAATGGCTAAATCAGTCGATAATTGTGGTGACGTCTACTTTGTTCCAGCGTTTAGCGGCTTGTATGCGCCTTACTGGAACCAAGAAGCAAGAGGGTAAAATATGTTACTTTTACATTTTTGTGTTCACTAAAAATAAGCGTTTCCAGCATCATATGCGGTCTCACCGAAGAAGTTCAAAAAGGTCATATAGTCCGGGCTACTCTCGAAGCAGTATGCTTTCAAGTGCGTGATATTCTAGAAGCTATGCACAACGACTGTGGTGTACCGCTGGCGAAGCTGAAGGTTGACGGCGGCATGACTGCCAATCGCTTCCTCCTACAATTGCAGGCCGACCTAATAGGACTGAGTGTTATCAAACCCGCCATGACGGAAACTACAGCTTTGGTATGTTTATTGTTCGGTATAGTTTATTCAAATCGGTTTTAATAAAATATCATATATATCAATTTTATCCAATTACAATAATTCACATTCACACCACACGAAAACAGGGAGCAGCAATAGCAGCCTACTATGCGATTTCGAATTTTAATTTAGAATCGTTGATTAGTTCCGAATCCGATCTAGTCTACGAACCGCAGATCAGTGAGGATGAACGCGATGTGAGATATACAAAGTGGAAGATGGCAGTTGAGCGATCACTTGGATGGGAAACGTCGTCATCCGATCATCGAAATTTACTATCACCATAAATGTGCTTTTAACGACAATAGGGTCTTAGTAATGAATGTGTTGTGTTTTTTTACGGGTCAAATTCAATAAAAGAAGAATTAAAAGATATTCAGTTGTGAATTTGCGTAGCCACTTAGAGCGTATAATTTCGATAGTAATGCTGAGTAAATGTTGTTTCAACTCATTCCTCCACTTGTGCGTTTGCCTCCAGATCGTTTAGAATCCCGTTGAGTGCGTTATCGTCGATATCGTTGTTTCCGCCGATGACAGGTCGAGCATCCGGATCGTTCGGTATTAGTGGCGGCGGCGGCATGGGATTGCCACCTGAAATTGAAGGCTTATTGAAAGTCTTGCTAATGAACAAATGGAATAGATTTGTTAAGTTAACTTACTTGCGTCCAACACAAGCGGCGGGTCGGCATTAGCTTCAGCCAAATTCGTAACTGATTTAGACTTGACGCATTGGAAATCGACGTGACGACTCTTTGCCTCTTCCTTCTCCCACGACATGTGTATGAAAGGCCTTTGCACATAGCTATATATAACCTTGGAAACGAATTTGAATTTACTTGAAGTCGCAAAAGCAGTTGGTTCGATTTTCGATTCGACTTACCTCAGCTCTACCTCCTGGTCGCTTACGAATTTTCTCCTTGTGTGTCGGATAGCCTTCAATCCCACATCGAATTTTTTTCAGTCCACGGTCCTTCATCACTTGCTTTGCAACGTCTCGGTTTTCGATGTATTTGAAGAAGCGATGCATTGCCGTGCTCATTACCGCTGTAAATTATCAATAGTATGATAGGAATGTATACGTTATGAATACTTACGAAAATAAAATATTTAAGACTGTTCAGGTAAAAAAATGTGTACAGTGAGTTTAGACAATTTTTGAAGAAAGTATATTTTTTACGGCTGTGAGCTACTGGCTTTTTTAAGGCAAAAATGTTTCGAAAGAATGCTTATTTAATAAAAGCGTTCGTCACTGAGTTAGAAGAAGTGAGAAGTGAGCGTTTGTGGCTTGTGGTCCAAATGAAATTAAATAACGAAGCCCTTTTTCGCTTGTTGTTGCAATTATTGATATGAAGCCAAACAGCACTTGCATGAATTAAGCTGACTGAACTAATACTGTTAGAAACGTCCCGATAATTTAATCAAGTAAACCGTTTATGGCACACACTCTGCCAAAATATAAGTATTTTCTTCCAGGATAATTCTCAATGCATTTGCATTGCAAACTCAACTCAACTTACTTTGACAGTACTCTTCTCCCATTTGTGGCGGATATTGTTCATCCCAGTCGACAACATCATCATCCAGAAGCACAACAACGTGACACTCGCGATCTCCTCGCTGTGCCGAGGCAACCATCAGTGGCAAAATTAAATCCTCCAGAAACACTTCGAACTGCCGACTTGCTCCTTCGTTGCTCAGCTCGTGTAAAAGTCCTCCTTAAAAATAGATAGCAAGTAGCAAAAAGTACAGAAAGTTAGCAAAACTGGCACTTACGGAGATTTTGGCAGCGAACAGTGGTTGCATTGAATGGAATCAGCAAATAGTCGCAGGCTTCTTTCAATTCGGGCACAGAAACCGTTGGCGGACACTTGATCATGCCGTTTTTATAGTAATCGAGAATCGCACGAAATACTGAATGAGGAATGCCCTCTGCAACTTCGTACTCACCCCGTTCGTTCGGATGAGTGAAATCCAGTCCGGAGCTGAACATTCGGCCTAGCATGGTGTTGGGGTGCGCAGTGAAGAGTGTTGGATCTATTACGAAACGCGTGTTATCAACCAGCAAAGTGATTCGATCACCGAGTTGTTGCGGTGCATTACTACAAGATGCCAGCGGTTTGGATGTAACTGTTGAACCAGAAGCCTCATTCTCTGCCACAGATGACCCGGTCGCAGAGTTCATTGACCGTGTCGACTGTGACTTTGTCGAAGACGGAGTCGATGAGCTATTCATCTGTTGAACGTAAGTCCTGCGAAAACAAATACCGCAAATCAGCAAAACGACACCCGAGCCCCAAACAAAAAAAGAAAGTACGAAAAGGGGTCAGACGTTACCTTGATCTATTCTTGAATTTTCGCCTTCGTCTGTCGTCACATTCATTGTACTCTTCGATACTACTGCTGCTACTGTACGAAACTTCAGCGTCTTTCTTCTGCGACGCCATCCTGCACGTACGAAATAAGTACCAAATTCCCGAGGTTTGTAGAGGCACCCAAAGTTTGAGTGGAATCTTCGGATGTGTTTTCGCAATCGAGATAAGACAGACAAATTCGAGAACTCTCACGGCGCTTTGTGCAACTATGTCGCATTGACGTTCGGTCTTCTTCTTGACTGCTACTGAGGTAGTGGCCGAAGTACAGCTTGTGGATGCGACGTCTGCCGGAAAACGATTAGAATGAGCTGAGGAATGTTTAGTACAGGGAAAAGGAATTTGCGTTTTATTTTAATTTTACAACTGTTCCTTAAATGCTGGAAATAGGGGACGATCGCAAAATGCTCGTCTATGTTGTATTTATTTCTATGTGATTTTTAATGATTTTCAGCAGGATTTCGCAAATAAATATTTCGTTGTTTAAGGTTTCTATCCCATTCGGGAGACTGTACAAGAGCCCTTCATGGCCTATTGACGATTTTTCATTGCATCCAAATGAATTGTTGCGAAATTGATAAAAACAAATCGACAAATTGATGCTGTCATTAATTTAGTACACGTTTGACGATTGCCAATCGCAACACGAGTGCCACCTCTGTGCACCGATTGTGACTAAGCAAAAGTCGAGAGCAAAGATGGAGTCAAATTAATAATGGCGGTCGTCTATGTCCCAAGAAGTAAATATTAAAAATAAGATAACAACAAGTTTGAAAAGAGTGTTAGGGCAAATTGTGCATTCGAAACGTGAAAACAGATTAGCAAAAGACGCTCGGGACATTGTTCAATATGATTTGCACGGTAAACGTACGGAAACGGATTAGAAACTGATATGAACTATGGCGGGGATCACTTGAGTCTTGAGTTGTTTACTCCGTAACATTAATATTTGTTGAACAAAAAGTTTGACAGCTATGTGTGCCGTTCGTAAGACGAAATTAAGAAAATTGAATGTATGGAAAAGGTTTTAGTACGGTTTGTGTAGGGAATTTACGGACGGAACAGTGGATTTTTGCAGAAGAAGTTTTGACAGTGGTGAAACTTTTACACGGGGGGTTTCTGTTTCTGTGTCGTCCGACGTCGCCTTGTTGAAGACATTTCGGTGGCTGTACGGCGGCGAACTCAAGGCTTAGTGGGCAGGACCTTGTGGAGCGGTGTTTGCCTACGGGTACCTCGATGTTTCTGCGAGTTGTTTGCGCGAAATACGCATTAGGTACTGTGATCTCGATCGAAAACATTTCAGGTTGTGCACGGAGTGTTGGGATTTGGGATCATCGGAGAGATTGATGCAAGTGACGGTGCGTTCCGCGAATCGCAGAAGAATGACATTATATTTACAACACAAGCCTATTTGTTATGTTTGAACCGAACAACCGAACGGTGGTGCTGTTGTTTATAGTTTTTCGTTTCGTTCTGAACGGATGAATTAGACCAACAGAGCGTTTTAATGCGTTTGTTTTATTGAAATGTCACAACGGGGTAAGAGAGGAAATCGTTTGGATAACGAGAACAATGCGCACCAACAGACGCAACAGCCGCCTTCGAAGCGCCGAAAGGGTCGGCCGCCGAATCCTGCGAATGGGGACGCAGAACAAGAAGTGTCAGCGGGCACGACGACAATCCCCGTTGTGTCGGCTGGTGTCCAGCCCAACCTGTCTTCGGCGGCCTCCTCATCTTCGTCTACGATGTGGCAAGCGCGACCTATCACTGGACCCCAGATCTACAACCGCAACTCATCGGAAGCACCTGCGGAGCTATTCAGGTAAGCGCTCTTCCTAGGGACTAAAAATTCCGATATGACAATGCAGTATCTGTAACTGATCGCACTCCATGTACCAACAGGAAAGACCTTATTAGTGCTATGAAACTGCCAGACTCGGAACCGTTATCGCCGGACGAGTACTGGCTGATTATCGACCAATGGAAACAGGAATGGGAGCGGGGCGTGCAGGTTCCTGTGAATCCTGATTCACTACCCGAGCCAAGTGTAAAACAATTGCCAAGTCCAGTTGCAATAACCCGAAACGATTTCAAGCTGTAAGTTGACAGTAGTCGGGGTCAATATAGCATCTCAATGAAATTTGTTTGTTTACAGTCCGAAAAACAAATACTTGAGGATAACGAAAGACGAGAACTTCTCATCCGAGCAGCATTTTTTGTCGAATGCACCCGCATTGGCGGAATCGGCGTGCTCATACGACCTCGATCAAGTTGACGAGGTCTGGCTGAAGCTGGTCAATAACGAGAGGGCACTATGCGGGGCACCTCCCGTAACTGAGGATCAGTTTGAGCGAGTGGTAGAGGAGTTGGAGGTAAGTAATATGACATAAATAAATATATTAAATGAATTTTGTGGAAAAGTATGATGGGTGTGTTCGTAAAGGAGTTAAGGGGAGTCGTTTTCCTTTTAATTCAGAAGGAATGCATTTTGATATTGAGGAGCAATTCAAAGCTGAACACGAATTATCAAATAATGGTGTAGGAAAGCAGTTTCGAACTAATCTTCTGTAAACGGATTTAGAGAGAATCTTCATCAAAAAGTGCGAAAACGTCATGAGTATGTCTTACCTGTCGCTGTAGTTGAACCCCGAAATGTTAAAAGTTAAAATGACAATGCATAGCTCTTTCCGCTATAGCTTAAGCTCAATTTGAACAGCTTTAAAATATTTAGCTTGTTTCAACTTTGATGAATTGTATTTAATATATCGTGGTTTTGAATTACATAAGTGGAGGTTTTGCTTAAAGAGTTATTCATATGCATTAAGCACTTTACACAACACAACATTTCTTGAGAATAAATGTTTGAGAGTTATCAGCTTCGGTTACAAGGTGCAGCATTGTAGTTGGATCGTAGCTGCAGTGGTGGTTACAGTGTCGACTACAGCGTTGGCTACATCTACTCATTGTATTTCTGCACTATGCCTCTTTTAATATGCATTTAATGAGTCTGCAAGTTTCGACAAATTAATTGACGATGAAACCCCGTTTTTTCAATAATAGTTGTAAAATTTATTTAAAGTATATTTTGCATTATTTATTATCCTAACAAAACTTATAGGACAGACAAAGTTGATCCTGCAAAGTGTTCTTATTGTGGCCATTCGAAATCGACAACGGTTTACGACAAAGTGATATCCTTTCCTGCGTTTCCTTTGACTTGGCGTTGGAAAGAATATTCCAAAGTGCCGATGTAAACATGAGGGATAGACTTGCTCAAAACAGTTTAGTAAAGTAGTACATTTCACTAGATCACTAGAGCCATTTATAAGGAGTTTGTGTTCGACGTGGTAAACTGTGACCCAAAAATGTCTTTCCTTCATGCCTTTTCCAATGTTTCGGAACCATAGACCAGTATATCTATTTTCCTTCCCTCGCATTTTGTTGCTGCATGAAGCTTTAGTTGCTGCCATTGAAATTTATTTACTATATCCTTTCAGTGCTTTTTGCAACTAATTCATATTTTCTATTACCCTATTCGGCATAAATCAAGTTTTTGATGCGCGGCGCCATTCAGATAATCGCGCTACATTCATATTTTCCTTCTAGTGTCTTCCTGGTTTTTCTTATCTTCAGGCGTAGACACGAATAGAGGCAGAAAAAGTAGTCGGAAATTAAATGTGTGGTATGATGATATGATCGGACATGAATTGATGAGCCGGCCGGACAGAAAATGGGGATACAATTCGTTCATATGACCAAACAGAAACGGTTATTTTCGTTGATTCTTTAATGAAAGGGAACCATACTTATTGAGTCATCATTTGTGTATCATATGTTACAATAAAATTAAGTAGATTGAACACAAAATATAGATTTGACATACAGAAATAAAGGCAAAATAAAATATATGGTAACAGCGAAAAGTACATAAGAAAGCACTCGCGTGTAAAAATAAATTGATACGGCTTGATCATTATGCACCTATCAAATCTCCGCGCATGGCTGCTGGTAGACTCTATTAACTCAAAGTTCCTTCTATACACGACAACAATGAAAGATACGAACGATATCGAAAATCAGGCTCAATAAAATGCAATGGGCTTGCCCCTTAGCCGGCATGAGAGGAAGATCCGACTCAGAAAGTTTATAGGGCAGAATTATTAAAATAGACACCAAGGCAGACCCTGCCTTGGGCTGAGCGATCGCGTACGTCTGAATGCCATCGAAATGCTACGGACATCAAACTAGATGGGGGTGATGCGAAACTGTGATCTCTAGAACAGTCTTCTTTGAGTTAATTTAGCAGAGCATAGATACCTTAGTTAAATCAGGGCGAAAGTGGCTCGTGGAACTAATTACATTACTCTCTACCAGCTCCAACACCAGGACCCGCCAAGGGTTTTCCTAGGATTACTTTACTTAATCTACAGTTGTTCGGCAGCCAAAGAAATAATTGATGCTGAGGTGTTAATATCGATACTTGATGTTGAGCTCAAACATCTAATTGCGTCGATCAGAATTCACAATACAAACCAATGGTGCATTTCGGTACGGTATCGATAGTTCCCAGAAGATTGTCTGCCGATAATAACTGATACATGCGTCGGATAGTGTCGTGCATAATCCATTTTCGTTACACTGAACCACTCGATTCAAAAACGCACCCGCTAGTTGCGCAACAATGTCGAAATACAGAGCCCCAAACGCTTCATCGTGTTGTTTTCAGTGTGTTCATCAGGAAGCCGTCGTTGCTTCTCGAGGCGTCGAAGATGGCGAGTAATGGTGCTTTTGTCAACCTGGAACTTTACGCTTAATTCGTGCTAAATTTGTCGGGTATTTGGCCTCTATGTCGGTAAGAAGCTCGTTGTCATTTATGCAAGATACAACTCCAGGTTGGTTTTCATCTTCAAAACTTTCGCCCCTGGTGTGGAATCGGGCAAGCCGTTGTTGAGCTGTACCTTCTTACACAACATCATCTCCAAATGCATCACATATCCTGTGTGTGCAGCCAGTTTTGCATTCGCTCCTCCTTACTTTCACAGTTTCGCTGACCATTTTTACATTTCAATAATTCCCCACGAGACTGAATACATTTAAATGATACTCAAAATTTTAATGATTTCGAACATCTTCCTTCAGGAATTTACTTACATTTCGGGCAAATGACGGCGTTCCAGAATAAAGAGGTATACAGATGAGTCATGCCCAAACCGACACTTTCAATGTTACCACACCGAACATCCTGTGTAGTATTCGGTCCATGTACGGTTAACCCTGTAGCGGCACGTAAAAAATCCTTTAAACCATCGAGATCAAAAAATGCAAACGATATATAAATGTAATACTCTTTGCATCCTGTCAGTTTGAATATTCAAAATTTGGCAAAAGTTTCCTACTTTATGAGCACTAGAAAATTTGGGCGCGAAAGCTTACTATTGGATCGTTGGATCAAAATAGAATGCACAGAATACATCGTTCTTTGTCAGGGCCAGGACTGAACGAAGTTTGTTAAATATGCGAACAACCGTGTGAATGTAGCGACATATTGAAATATCCTCAACAAATTAAACTATTTCTTCTTCGGTAACCTCACATGCAGCCATTGGATCAGCAGATTTCATACTTTTTCGCGGTTTTAAGAAAGGGTTATCAGCAACGGTCATCTTTGTCATGTATATGCTTAGAGATACATAGTATCATTAAATTTTCATATAATTAACACCCTTTCATGACATAAGTAGCAAATGTTTTAATTTTGAAACTTTTTCACGCGGAAACCTTCAACATACTTCTATCCTTATAACTTCCGATGCAGTGATTGGATCACAAATAAGTTCACAGGATAGGTTGGCCTCATGCCTGGTGGTTTTTATACTCATATTCGATATAATTTGGTCGTAATAACGGGCAGGTTTGGTAGAAGGGGCATCCTAAATCTATATATTTTCTCTGCTTTCTTCGAAAATCAGGCATTCTAGCGGTTCTTATGCGCTAGTGCTTTTCTCATATTTTACAGACTCTTAAATGAAATTCTTTGCAGAATATTTATTCTCTACAGGGTGGCTGATGAATATTGCTACATTAATAAACTCAAATCAATTTTTGATGAGTTCTCATAATTTTTTCTTTATTTATTAGAAAAATAATATATTTTTATTTAGTTTTTTGATAAGGTTTTAAAAATAATTGAATTTAAATGGCCAACACGCTCGACATTTTATTAAAAAAGTTGTTCATAATTGCCTGGAGTGTTGCAACGAGAATATCCTCAATTGTCGTTCGAAGGGATTGCTTAAAATCATCCAAATTTGTTGGTTTTGTGTGTAAACTTCCTGTTTGCAATAACACCACAACAAAAAAATCTGGCACACTAAGGTCAGGAGACCTTCGCGGCCAACGGAATGTGAAGTTTCTGGAAATCATATTATTGTAGAATTTTCACTGCAATCCTGTCAGAACAAATTCCGATTATGTTAGAAGTTGCACCCATCTTGTTGAAACCAAACAGAATAGAAGGAATTCTCTTTCAGCACAGTTCATTAAAGAGAAACTCTTTCTACATCTGTAAGTAACGGTCTCCATCCATTGACCATAACCGTTAACTTCGAAAAATAGTGCCCGACAATGTAGCTTGATGAAACCACATACCACACTGTGGCTCAATGTGGATGCAATTCCAGCTGATGGAGTAGCTGTGGGTTAGAATCACTCCATATTCGAAAATTTTGTTTTTTAACATTGCCGTTTAGATCCAAATGGGTCTCATCAGGCATTTCAACGATCTTCTTACAATATTCAAAGCAAACCGGAAAGTCAGTTGCCTTCAGTTTGCTTGTTAGTTTCATTTCGGCACAAAAATGTTACGAGACTTATTTGCACGGATGAGTACGCGAAAAGTGCGCCTAAATTCTCTTTGGTAGCGTCTTTCATCAGAAACTTTGTAAATTCAAAATCTAACACCTCTTTGAAATAGTAAAGAAATAGATTCATTGGAGAGCAAAGCGCCTATAAGAAATGTGTTAAACTGTGTAATGAAGGAAACAAAATGTATGTTAAAAATATCAACTTATCAATGGTGTAATGTCGATAGTCAATCCTTTGGCCTACAACCACGAGCGATACTCGTGGTAAGGAATTGTGCCCATAAACAATAAGCACGATTTTGACTCGTGGTACATTGTTCGGGCCAAATGTAAACAAGACGAGCCTAACTATTCTCGATATTATGTTACTTTAGTTACGTGTAATTTTTCATTGCACTCACACTTTTCGGAACTAATCGTTATTCCGGTTATAGACTTCTTGCTGACTATGGCCCGAGCAAACGAGATATAGCAAGTAGGCCAAGGGGTTATTGAAAATTTCCACAGAATTATTTGAATAAAATGAGTATAATATTGCAGAGAATTAAATTAAGCTAAGGTAAAAATATATAAAAGCATTGTCCGTTGCCATTGGGTGATTTTTTAGACACTAATCTTTGCTTACAACATAAAGTAACAAAATACTAAACTAAATAAGATTAATGTGTAAACTAACATAAAATGGTAGCATAAAATATAAAAAAATTATAAAGTTCTTCACGAATGACATTTGTAATTACTAAATGATTTACAAACAAGATAATAAATTACTGAGCAAAGTAGACCCATTCATTGCAGTAGTATTGTATCGAACTATCACTCTTCAGTTTTTGTGTCTTTTCAGAATAATGAAATATTATTAAGCATAATTTAGCTCTCCGCGATCAAATGCGATCATTATCACCATCAGGACAACACTATTGCCTAGAGAATGTTGCACCTACATTTACTCTAAACTAATTTCGATTCAATATTGGTGGCAAACTAGATTAAATCATTTGTTTTTATTCAGGCATGTTAAGTTTACCCTGTTGTGCTCTGACGGTTATACTCAAGTTCGATTATTCCACTTGCTACTTGGTATTCGGTAGCAATAACGAACATTATTTTTTCGTAGTGTGATCAATAGCTGATGAATATGGCTAAAAATGTGGAAGTCGGGAGAAACTGTGAATATTACGGCATTCTATTTTAAATAGACAGATTACTGGGAAATCTTTTATTTCGGAACAAAGTATTGTGCAAAGGCCCTTTAACGCTCCTGAAAAAATATTAGATGCACAGATCCGACTACCGTTGATTTATTTAAGTTGAATAGATGCTAGATCGATTCAGTAATGCACAGATCTGACTGCCGTTGATTTATTTAGATTGAATAGATGTTAAACCGATTCAGTAATGCGAAACGGCATCTTACTATCCTATTTTATATGCGTTAGTAATGATTTCTGCTACCTCTCCCTCCTTCATTGCTAGAATTCAACTGCTACCAGGGTTTCGGATCCTTCAGACTTACTAAAGCTGATACGTAGGCTTCCCCAGTAGCTTTTTACTACATTGATCTCGCTACCACTTGCTGTTCACTGTTTCGCGCGTCCGAAATTTCTTCAAAGAAGTTCTCCCTAAAAGTAACTTTCATCCTTTGTAGCATACTCAAACCTCAATCGGCTTACTTCCATTATACTTTAGTAAATTTACCGTCTAATTGTTGCAGTTTACAGCGTTTACATTAAATATGATAAATATTTTTTTTAGTTTTCATAGTTACTCGGATGAATACTTTCATACTTCATCTGATATTGCAATATGATGTTAATACAAAATAATCTTTTTGTAATTCAGGTTCGCTGCTGGGATAAAATCCAGGCTATAATGCGAAATGAAGAAGGACTTGGAATCGAATACGATGAAAATGTTATATGCGATGTTTGTCGATCACCCGACTCGGAGGAGGCAAACGAAATGGTTTTCTGTGATAATTGTAACATTTGTGTGCATCAGGCATGCTATGGAATTACAGTCATTCCATCAGGTAGAAGACTCAATTTAATAACAGTTGTTTGAGAGTGCATTACTAATTTGTTTATTTCGATTTTACAGGGCAATGGTTGTGCCGTACTTGTTCGATGGGTAAGAAACCGGATTGCGCACTGTGCCCGAACAAAGGCGGGGCAATGAAGTCGACGCGTTCGGGAAAGAAGTGGGCTCATGTGTCCTGTGCTCTGTGGATACCGGAAGTGAGTATTGGGTGCGTGGACAAAATGGAGCCCATTACGAAGATATCAAGCATTCCACAAACACGCTGGTCGTTGTTATGCATTTTATGTCGTGAACGTGTGGGGGCTTGCATACAGTGCTCAGTGAGTACGTGCAAAACTGCATACCACGTGACGTGTGCGTTTCAGCATGGTCTGGAAATGCGTGCAATTATTGAAGAAGGCAACGCTGAGGACGGTGTGAAACTGCGTTCGTATTGTTTAAAACATTGTAACGCAAAAGGCAAAAAGGATAAGTGTACAAATAATAATGGATCCGGATCGGATGATGATTGTCGGCGGCGAAAGATACGAAGCGATATGACATCGGAGGAGAGAAATCAAGCACGTCTGATGCGTTCAAAAGTAAGATTTTCATTCCCAAGGCAATATGCTTTTAGCAAAATCAGCATAGCACACCAGGAAGTTTAATAAATATTTCATAAATGAATCTTCTCTTATCTTGCAGGAAGTGGAAGCTGAATTCGACAAGCATGTTAACATTAGGGACATCAGCTGTCATTTGTTGGACGTTGACCAAGAAGCAATCATCTCTATCTACAACTACTGGATTCTTAAACGAAAGTCAGCAAATAACCGGCCATTGATACCACCAAAAGTGGACGACGCTGATATATCTCCAAATCGGCAGGACCAAGCTGACATTGAGAAGAAAATCATGTTCGTGCATCTGCGGCAAGATCTGGAACGGGTTCGTAATTTATGTTATATGGTTAATAGGCGAGAGAAACTATCGCGGACGTTTTTCAAAATGCGTGAACAAATATTCCACAAGCAAATTGCAATTTTAAATGAAAACTCGAGTAGAAACTACGACGAAAACGTCATAAGTGCTATAATTCAAGCGAATAATGGTTCTTCGGTTTACGATAAGTGTTATTCAAGCGCAGCATCAACTTCGCCGCCAATAAATATAGAAGAATTGCAAGAGAAGATATTGGGGGCGCAGCAAATGTTTGAGTCGATAGCACCAAGTGCGGCGTCTCATAGTGCCACAGCAGGTGTTGACAAAGTGAAGAAGAGTTCTATTGCTTCGTCTAAACATAATTATAAAAAGATCCATTTGAATGGAATATCAGATCGCAAGGCAGCAGACAGTGTTTACGAGGATAGCAGTATGTCTTCAAACTCGGAATCACGAGAGAAACGAATTACTGCGTCAGCTAAGAAGAAAGCACAAAGTTATTCGAAAATTTTAGAGAAACACAAACGAAGGAAAAGTATGGCCTCATCGATTGCTGTGGATAGTTCAAGTGAGGAAGAAGATACGCACCGCGAGCGAATAGGTCCTAAAAAGAATCCTTCGCTACACCAAATGGAAAAGGAACTAGCGAAGGACTCAGGACACATGCTTACATCGAGCGATGAAAGTGACCTGCTCGTACCCATCAGACAAACGAATCAGTTACCGAATAAGAAGTCACATAAGCCAATATACTCTGACAGTGATAGTACGGATAAGGAGAAGACGGACAACACTGTTAGTGATTCGCAGCAGCAAATGTTTAGAACAAAGGCCGCAATGAAGGAATTCTCTCTTCAGCAGGCTGCTGGCAAACATAAGCAAGAAATGGTTGCAAAGAAATCCTCATCACCTACTAAAACTACGCCGAAGCTGACACAAAGTATTAGCACCAAGCAAAAATCTTCGCCAGAGGAGAAGAAGTCTCAGGACAAACCGTCGAAGATCAAGCCGAAGCAAAAAACACCATTGGATTCTGATACGGAGGAGAAGGTAGACAAAAAGGATGCATCACGAAAGCAGAATAAGTTGCACGATGATGAGTCGCCACCGAAACATTCTTCGAAGGATGGTAATAATAAGAAATTCCCAACAGATCTTCTTGTTGTTCCGCAACGGCAAGCTGCAAAGAAGGCTTCCGAAAACATGCGTTCGACAAATTCGTACGTGAGTACGGTGACGCAGAAGAAAGACATTCGTGATGCTAAGCCCGATGAAAAGGAACCTGAAATTTCCGCCCAGAAGGGTAAAGTGAAAGACAGGGAAAAGGATGCTAAAGATGAAGAAAAGGAGAGGGAAAAGGAACGGGACAGAGAAAAAGAAAAGTCCAAACCTCGAGGCAGGCCACCAAAATACCCGAAAGATGATTTGAAAGACAAACATATCTTGGATAAAAGCGAGAAAGACCATTCGCCAAGAGAGAAAGAGAAGGAGAAAATACGTACAGAAAGCCAGCCTGAATCGCCACAAAAAATAGTGGTAGCCAATTCGTTGCAAAAACTTGAGAAAAGCTCTCATAAAAAGCACGACAAATCGGATAGTAATCTAATGGTAGCCTATGTTCCACAACGGCAAGCTGCTAAGAAAGCTGCTGAGCATATAAAAAGTGGAATGGGTAAGACGATTGCCGCGGATGCAGCAACAAGTGGCGAAGATAAGGAGAAAGAGGGTATAAAGGAGAAAGAGAGTGTAAAGGAGAAAGAGGGTGTAAAGGAGAAAGGTGATAAGGAGAAAGTGGATAAAGATAAGGAGAACAGAACAAAAGTCGATAACGATGGTTTTCGTGAAAAATGCCACGAGAAAGATAAGGACAACAAGGACAAAGGACGTGATACAAAGTGTGATACAAAAGAAAAAGAAACCGATAAGACAAGGCATTTAGAGAAGGACGAGAAAATATCGCCGACACGGAGAGCAGGAAACGCATCTCTGCAACGAGCTGACAGACGATCTCGCGGCAGTACTTCTACTGAGGATGTTACGAAAGAAAAAGCCAGACCACTTGCAGATAGAAGGTCATCCGCGCGCATTGACCTAACGTCAACGAGTTCCGATTCAACTTCATCTTCGTCGTGCAGTAGCTCGTCTTCTGAAAGTGACGATGACAACGAAAACACGTTTGCCCGTCATAAACACGAAGAAGTACCGAGCAAAATCGCCAAAATAACCTCGCCAGAACCGCAGCATTTGGAGTCTTCAAATAAATTGAATGATATTGAAGTTTCAATGAAACTAGAGGATGATAATAAAACTCTTGAACCTGAGGTAAACCTCTCTACTCCCAAAACAGTCGATAGTGATGTCTTGTGCATAGACGACTCGCCAGAAACAACTGACCAGAAAAATCAGCTGCTTATGGATGTAGACTCCGACCAAGTGAAGTCGCTTGTTACAGAAGAGCCAGAAACCGATGCGGAAAGAAGTTATCAAATTAGTGACAAATACACGCCAAAATCTCCATTTGAAGAATCTGAAAACTTCGGTGAGAAAATCTTACCTCTATCGAAATATTCGATTGATAGAATGTTTGGCAACGACAACAAAATAGAGCATGAGTTTGATCCAGATAAAGAAAATACTCAAACTCTGGAAGCGGAGATGGCGCAACGCAAAGCGGACTTGACGAGTTTCCCAACCGGAGGTTTCCAGAACAAAATGAATAAAAATGCTGGCTCGCTGGACAAGCTTCTGGACAAGAAGGAGAAAGAGCGCAAAGAACAGGAGCTAATGGAAAGAGGATCCGATGATATGGATATAGAAGAGCCTGAAAAGGTAGATATTGACTTAGATTGCAAGCCGAAAACACCTCCCGATGAGGATGAGCTAAGTTCAGCGCAAAAATTGCTGTCTTTGAATAGTGTTCCAGTGCCTCCCGTCGATGTTACAGAAGTGATCGACATAGATTCGGAGTCTGAAGAAAGTGAAAAAAGCAAGGTGTGTTCGGAGCAAGTGAATCGAGAACACGGAAAAGTAGAGGATATAGAATTGATATCTTCGTCAGTACCATTTTCTTTATCGTCATTCTTGCCTGCGGATATAAACAAGGACTTCTCGAGGCGCGAAAGCATACTGCAGAAGAAACACCAATCGCCAATATCATACGATCAGTCGGAAAAAGACTCAGCATTCAAACATCAGATGGTCGAAGATGCACCGAGCAATAGCAAGGGAGTTTGCGACTTTCCCGTTGACCCTATTTTTGATTCGAAACCTAGCGAGGAGGATAGTGCACGGGAAACTATGAATCTCGTTGAGAAACTTCGGCAGAAATACAAGCGAAGTTCTTCGAAAGTAGATGATACGCTGGCACCGGGTACAGAAGCTAGGGATAGTGATTTAAAGTCGACAAATTCGAGAGACTTTAGCTACCATTCAGACATATTTCCATCGGCAATGCAAGATGTCAAGGCTGCGGCCGCGACGGCTTTGGAACAGACTAAGGACAATTTATCAATATTCGATAAAGACTCACCACTGAAAATGGGCTCAGTTATTTCGAAAGATCCGTCGGTGTTTGATCGGCATGCTCCAATGCCTGATAGTACAATAAATTTCTTCGAAAAGCCGCAAGAGCATTCCGAAATAACAGTAAAATCTTTGACTGGACTAGCCAGGTCTGTGGATGTGGGTAAGGATGCTGAAAAGTTCTTGCAGCCTCCAACGGCGGATAAGAGCCAGCCAATTGGAATGAAGGGAAGCGATTCATTTGACACGCTTGCACAGTCGAACTTTTTCAAAGGAGATTTTGTCGACATGCGGTCGGAGAAAGAGAATATGGATGTAAGTACAAACGCCTCAAAACTAGCTGTGGATTGTGAATATGATGAGAATACGAGGATGCAGTCGCCTTATACCAATCCCGAGAACATGTGGAATGAGAATAATTTGATACAAACACGGAGATCTGTATCGTCATCCCCATCTTCGATATCGGAATCGAACGATGAACTTACACCGATGAATGCGGAAGCAAATGAGATGCCAGGCTGCAAAGTGATTGATAAGCCAGTGCAGCAGCGTGGTAATAAACGACAACACCAACATCCACTCAGTGCAATTACCTGCAGTGCTGAGAATATGGTAGAGAAAAATAAGTTTAATCTCGTCTCACCGTTCGGTAGCATATCACACCAACAGTTTCCGTTACAGCCACATCAGCAGCCAGTCGGTCATCCTACCCTTCAGGCACCTCATCAACAGCAAAATCAAGCTCCTCTGGCGTTCATGAATGGAGCCGATTTGATGTCGTATAACTATCCCGACAATAATCACTACAATGGCCCGGTTAGCCTGTTTCCAAGCCAAACAGTTCCGTCTAGCATCAATACTCAAATTCCGCCGTTCCCGTCGCCTTCTACGCCGATCTTCCCTCCTGCCTTAACTGCAGCAATGCCTTTACCGCAGAATGCACAATCGACAAGTTCAATATTTGGCCATATGAACGAAAACAAACATGCTTCCGAATCTACCATGCCATATTCACTTCCGCGGCAGTCTTGTGCTGCGACGTTTACATCATCCACAGACAATCTGGCTCTGACACAGGAGTTGGTTTCAAACAATGTTCCCAACGTTCCTCTAGCAACATCGCGAATGTTGACCAATGCATATAACTTACCTGCGACCGCTGAGAGCGTTGTGAATGCCAGCGCGCCTGATCCCGCCAACACATTCAATCACATAATAAACTGCGACGTAATCTCGAACAATAATGTGAATGCCAAAGACTCGCCTTCAAAGAGGAGTTCGGGTCGATTCAGCCAGATAAAGTCACCATCGATGCATAAAAGCCCCGGAAAGAGTCCCAGAACTATAGAGCTTTTGGGCCGGGGTAACAGTCAAAGCAATAACCAAAAAAGCAAATATGAAGTTAATCAGCGTTCAAAACCAAGATCGACACGTGGTGGAGGTTCGGGTCGTCCGAGAGGTCGTGGTAGAGGACGTGGTCGTTCGGTTGCTATATCACAAATACCTCAGAATCTAGATTTCGAAAATGCTATTGGATCACTGCCGAATACATTGGCAGGAACCGTTTACGACCTAGACCTCGAAGACGACTTGTCGACTGATCTGAACCTGAAATCAATGAGGGACCGTAGAAGGTCATTCGACAGTCACAGTCGCGTAGGTGCTATGAATACATGTGACTCGAAGTTCACAAGTCCTGGCTATCAAGGCAAGCATAGAAATGCTTTGATGTCGACGAAGTCTGTATCAGACATTAAGTCACCAAGTATGGGCTCGTCTGAGTCCGATATGCAATCATCACATTCATATCTTTCGAATATTCACCCTGTGTTACCTGGGCCAGTAGACATGCGGACATACAACTCCGGCTACGAGAACCAATCGGCAACGAATCAAGATGCGTACAATAATCACCTACTGGGAGCTTTTGCGATAGGAATGGCTGACCAGACGCTGAACGAGATTGACGAAGAGGACGAGAAGAAGTTGCAATCGGATTTGAAAGCCAGCGGAACGTACAAGCCGAAACCGCCAGTGGTAGATCTTGTCGTTCCCGAATCTCATGCTTCCATCGAAACAACGTCAGAAGAGATCTCGATTGATTCAGACAACACCATCAGTAAAGTGTCTTTGTCAGACTCGCGGAATCAATTGAAGTTGAAGATCAAGGGTCCTCTTGCTAGACCGGACATCTACGCCAACCAGTCGACGAGTGGGTCACTAAATCAGAATCTGGGCTCAGAAACTCTTAGCCTTACGATATCTTCTGCTTCCAGTGTGACGATGGCGTCATCTAGTAACACAACAGGAACTTCTAGTTTACGACGAATGCGAAAGAAGGAGCTACTGCGGCAGTATTGGACGCAGGATATGAATATGGATGATGCAGCTAGTCTACCGCCAACTGAGAATAAGGCGGACAACGATCCGATTATAAGCCGTAGTGTGGGAATCCCCAAAGCAGTGGACTCTATGAGTTCGATACCTACAAAGGAGGACTATAAAGACTACGCATCGATGGATCCGAGGAAACGGAAACGTTCTCAAGGTATTTCAAGGGAACTCCGTCAACTTGACATGCCATATGAATCGGATCGACCCGAGAGACGACGAAGCGTCTGCTCAAGTGGCAGCAATATGTCTGTAAACAATGCCGGAGATCCAATGAAAGTTTCTTTGAAGCGTCGCAGCAAGACCAAATTGGATTCTCCAAACAACTCGGAGGCGCCAAAATTAAAAATCAAAATAGGTAATCACATCGAGACAATATCGGACGGGAACCGAATGATCGGCTATCCGCCAAAGAAGCGTCCAACAGTACCAAGTTTAGAAATCCTTAAGCGAGATTGTATGAACTACCGAAAGCAGGTCATGGCCGATTTCAACGACGACGACGTTGAGAAATCGAAGAGGCCGAAATTGAAGGCGAAGAAAAACAGCAAAAACTCATCGTCGCACAAAAAGCGAAAGAAGGAAAAGCGCGAGTACGCTCAGGCGATCGAAAGTATGCAGGGTACCGAGGCACCAAAGCTAATTATACGTTTCGGAGGCGGTTCGTCAACTAGTAAAAAAACCGTCGTGGTAGATCCCACGCTGCCGTCACGAAGCACATCGAATGAGCCTCCAGAAGCCGGTAATAGTAGTCAGACTGCTAGTTTAGAACCTGCAGCAAGTCCGGGGATAATGCCTATAAAACTGAAAATAGCAAGGAATTCGGACGGTGGTGGTTACGTTATTGGTGGTGGCTCGAAAAAGCAAGGGATACGTGGAGCGCCAACAACTGCGCAGCTTGACCAAAGCAAATCTGGCGATGCTAGTCCGGGAGCGACGATTATTGGCAGAATGCAATCTGAGGCGGGCAGTAGTTGTGATCCGGTTGCATCAAATGCGAATCCCGCTCGATTTGATTCGAATGAAGGAGCTGGATCGCATCTCCCATCGGGCGTTGAAGGCGATGACAACGCATCAGCGACAACGATAAATGCCGCGAATATTTACGAGAACACGTCCTCCACTGTAAACGTTCAAATCTTGGCACCAAACAAAGCTAATAACGATCTCAAAGGCGGTCAAGCGAAGACCTCCAAAGGTTGCCCCCTTCTTCCTATAAATAAAGACTGCGAGGTTAGATGATAATCGATGTGTTTTGTGCAAGACAACCGAACGAAACCGAAAACCTACTCTTCTGAGCATTAGAGTATTGTAACAAGTTCACCCGCATAGTTGTACATAGACAGAAAACCCTTAAATATGATAGTATACATTGTAAATCACAAGATAACATTGTGCAGGATATAGGTTTAGTGTTTTAGTAGAGAATGTTAGCATATATAAGTAAGATATAAACATTAATGATGTAGATGTTTTGCGTCATTCGTTCTATTCTAATTCTGCTAATTTAAATGGAATATAACAAAAATAATAATAACTATGATAATAATGTGTAAAAAACACTTAATTTATGACGTTAGTTAGCTAGAAAGATATTTTATTAAATCAGAAAAATGAATTGAAAATGAAAATATTGCAAATGAGACCGAAATATTACTAAGTATTGTACATGAAAAACTATTTAAAAGTGATTTCAAGTGAGAAATAATTAATTTAGGGTACACCATAAAGAAAAGAAAATATTTGAGTAAATCAATAAGTTTAAAAATTAGTAGAACTGAGTAATTCGACCCAAATGCGAGCGTAGTAGAAATAATCTTGAAAGTCAGAAAATTAAAATCGGGGAAAGAAAAACAACTGAGCTTGAAAGTGAATTGAAAGGTTATAATTTATTCAAAAAGCTCCACTCACTGTTTTGATGGTTCTATCATACTTTCACTCTGTGGCAACGAATCGAAAGGTAGAGAAGTACGTTTCTGATCTTATATTTTATTTCCTTCTTCTCTGTCCAATATTAGATAAGATCCTGTATAGCCTAACAATTTAGATTTTAATTGAATGTAACGAAAATTTAGAAATATGCAATATTTTTTATTTTGTCCATACATTTTTAATTTTTCTAGTTTAATCAAAAAGAAAAAAAAATCATCCTTGCGTAATTATTTTTTCTCGTTATTATTATGTCGTCTCTGTGTCGATGAAAATGTTTCGAAAATTTTATATGAAAAAAAAAACCAATTAAAAAAATTTAAAATGAAAAAAAAACTACGATTACTTAAAAAGAAGAAGAAAACGAAGATTGCAACTCAATATTTCACAGTGATTAATTAATGTTATGTAGTTTTATATTTATTATTATTTTGCAAAAATAAAAGGTATATTAATTTTAAAAATTCATCGAAAGTTGCATTTAACCATTTATCGTTCGTTATTTATTCGTTCATTTTCTATCTGGTTTTGGGCCTTTGGCTTTGGGTAGTCGTAGTTGTTGTGGAGAAATGAATGAAACGATCAGTTTGGGTTCGATTGGTGTGAATGGATTTTTTATCTTCTTGGGGTCTCTTTTGTGTTCGAAGACTATCATCTTTTAAGAGAATATAAGCGAAATTCATGTAGGTGCTACCTAAAGAATTATTAATAAGTAATATATAGGTATCATCGACACAGTATCGTTCTTTATAAAATGGCTATACTACGGAGATATTTATCTATAATAACGAAAATTTAATTTAAAGCAATAGAATGACACTAAAAAAACCTATTGAAGCAGTTATTGTCACAAAATGCGCAGAGCTCCATCCTTTCAGTACTTACAATTGATTATTGATGCTTCTGATATTGAATGTGTCCCTTCTTGTGGGTGGCCAGCTTCTACAAATAACCCAAAATTGATTTCAAAAAAATCAATTTTATCTGGATTTCGAGGAAACAATATTTTTTTAGAATATTTTACTCTGTTACGGCATATTACACTACCTTGATTAAGATGCTTCCATAATGCTCGATTCTTTCTAAATTTAAAGAATGCGTTAATCAATCGATAATATTTAAATGCTGCTTATTTTGTTTATTTGATACCTTTTTGAAATATCTATATTCTCCAAACATCATTATTTCATTATTGTGGTTGCTAAGGCTGGCTATCAACCTTTATCAAAGTACCAGGTCCTATTTATTTGCTTTCTCGTAAGAACAAAGGATCGTCGATGTCGACAGCTTGCAGAGTTTGACGAAGTGCAACCTTGTTTCCATATAGAACATTTCCTTTCTCTGATTGCGTTTGTCCTTTTAAATCCCCTGCCAATATGAGAGAGCAATGGGAAGTGAAACGGCAAATTATTAACTCACTGTCACGTTTCGTTTGCATATACATAGACCAAGCAATCGATATTTGCTGACAGCTTGAAATATTTATGTTGCTTTGTTCGAAATTTGTAAATTTTTCGCTCGAAAAGTTTGAATTTCCAATTGCTCCAATTCTCGTAAATTACCGCAGTGTTTGAGATTGACTTTAACGCACAACTAGCTTTGCATTGAATATCAACTCTTAATATTTTTTTTCTTTTAACATGGAAACAACTGACACCAAACAAGTAGCTTAGGCAAAATTGATCCCTTCTGGTTGACGAAATTATTTTTAAACCTTCAGAAATTTCACTCAGGAAGCTTACTGGGTGTGTTTATTTCACACCTTTCATTAACAGGCTTAAAATGGTTATAGGTGAAATGAGTTTGCTAAAAGCAAGGCTATCAATAAAAACGTAAATTTTTAAGTCCTGTAAAAATCGCTTGTCATAATTACGAGAAAAGAGATTATTGAATTTGTTACAATAATATACCTTCATATGTTTACGATGAGCCTTTTCGATCTACATTTTCTGAGAGTATTGTCTGCAAAAAGTGCATCATTCGCAATCAAACCTTAACAAAATGCAGTAATCTTGGTTGTATGGTTTAAATACACGCAACGCAGCAAAATATAATTTACTCCAAAGGGAATAGCTCACGTTTGAAGTCCTCCTCTACCTTGAACAATGCAGAGAGCATGCCTTTATTTTTCATCCTTTTGAAACTTGATACCGATTTCATCATTGATCCTGAATATAAGTGATAGCCCTCTTACCTAAATGATAGTACATTTACGTTTTAGGAATCAACCATAGAAAAAATATTCATAAAAATGATAATTTAGTTTCGTTGTGCAATCGATAGAATTAAAGAAAAATCTTTGTAGAATTATCTATGTAAATAACAGTAGAATCTAATGCTTTTCGTAGAATCATAACAATCTCAAATAGTAGTCCACTCACTATTCAAGAGACATCTGATTTACATAAATCGTAGTCGGAAGTGAAACACCACGCACCAACCAAATTTGTGGTGCTTTCAGCAAAATGTCAATTATAAACATGTATGGATCAAATCGAAGAAATTGAGATAATCTTGTTTGTAGATAAGAAACTTTTTGTAGACTAAGACTAGGAATGTTTCCTGCATGATATCTTGTAAGGTATTGTTTAAATTAGGTCAAAAATAAGGACAGAGATGTATGAAGTAAAGTTATGATGAGAGCATAATAGAAAAAAACAGCAATAAACAACACTGCGAACTAGAGTAATTTTCCAGGATTAAAACAAATTATTATTTATATATGTTCGTTTTCGTATAAGGTGAATCGACTAAGAATAGAAAAATTTCACACATAAAGTCAAATCTGTAGATGACTCTTAGACCCTTGTAACTGTATTGTAGTATACGTAGAGTTCGAACGACACAGAAGGTTCTTATACAAGTGTACATTTCGAAAATGACCAGGGAGATTAGGAGATACTATTTTTCCAATGGGCCTTATCACGCACAATGCCATCTTTTGATTGCTATATTTGTATTTGCTTCCCAAGTTTTGTAGTAGTTTTCTGCAGTTGTGCGAATCCGCTACCCATTTTCATTTCACCGCAAAACCAATACGTACGTTTCAGATGGTTTGTTACAAAGAAATATGTAAGTTAGAATCTATTTGAATGGCTGTCGTAATTGAATCAATCTACGTGTACATAAAGCATAACAATAGACTTAAGTAACTCGAAAACTAAATGAGTATAAAAAAGTGACGCGCAAGCGTGACTGACAACAGTAATATAGTGTAAAAATATAAGTTCATCTTTGATATCATGATTTCATTCGAAGTAAGAGAAAAAAGTAAATTAAAATTCTAAACCTAAACGAATTAAAATTGATTGAAAACCAAATTAAGGACCTACATATTACGATAAAAAAATATACACACTACACTACTATAATAGATGATAAAATATCTCATTTTGACCTCGGAATTAATTCTTATAAACATTTTAAATTAAATTGAAACAAATGAATCGTAGCTGTAGAAGACAAAAAGAAAATGATCAATAAATTATTAAAACTAGCATGTAAATCTACTAGTAAATTCCAAAAGTGTAATTAAAAGAAATTATTATATTCCAAAATAAAATGAATGTATGTAAAAACAAAAAAAAAAAAACAAAACAGACGTATAAAATGAAATTCAAAACTGAGTAGTTATTAGGAAGCACATAAACAAAACAAAACTTGATTTTTTACCCTCCCTTTTCTATACGCTCTTATATTATTCTGAGTAAAATACTCGAAACATTTTTATGAATTCTTGTTTATGATGTGTAAATAGTTGATCAATATTAGATGATAAGGTATAGTGTTGCGATATGTTTACATGTAAAATAAAGAGTAGAAAAACAGCCAGATGATGAAAAATGAAAACGGATACAAACTAAAAAAAAAATACCCGAGAATTGTGAAAAATCTAATCTTAATTAAGAAATACTGTATTTAAACCCTATATATAATCGTGTAATATTTATCAAAAAAAAGTATTTATACAAAAAGCAAATCAAATGAAATGGGAAAAATTTGAAGAAAAAAAACGAAACGAAATGAAATAGAATCGCATAAACTAGGAGATTTTTGTTGTTTTGTCTTCTCTGTAAATATTCTGTATAATGTAATAAGTAAAATAAGAATATTGATTTAATAATATTATGAAAGCATCGCAAAAAAGAAGATGTAATTGTGGCGAGCTATGTGTTTTGCTCCCTGTTTTCAATAATGACGAAGGAAAATTGAAGATAGAACAAATGTATTATGTTATATGATATATATGAATGAATACATGTTATATATAAAAATACAATGTGTATTACCTCTGCATATCAAAAGCTGTGTGTCATGCATACACACGTAAACCATTGTGCAAAGGATATTAATTTTTAGTAGATTTTTGTTATATCAAATATTATTTCCATTTCGTTTTTTTTAATGATATAGACATTCGTATGATGGAAATAGCTTTTATGATGATCACAATTTTTATTTTTAAATAAATATTATTTTTATTACAAATGAGATAAAATAGAATGTTTTTGATTATTTATTTTAGTTGTAGGTGTTACGATTTTCAGTCTATGCACATGAAGGTTCGTAGTTTTATTTCAGGGAAATAAGGATGCTTAGAAGAACACATTAATACGTATTTTTCTAGATGCTTGAATGCGTTTTCGAAAAGTGAAGTTTTATTGTATATGAATTTATCGCGAGGAAATAACAATATACTAGGTGCGTTTTTTTGTACATTTGGGCAGGGTAAGTTAAGGTAAGTTAAGCTCTTTGGGTAAGTACATTGAATACAACAACAATGCTGCCGCTGTAACTTCACTGCGGCAGCGATTGTTGTTGTATTCAATGTACTTACCTAAAGCTCTGTCATAAAGAGCTTAACTAACCTTAACTTACCCTGCTCAAGTGTGCAAAATAACGCACCTGCTATCAAATTTGTTCTTCGCTGAGCGGTGCCTCGAATCAGTCTTAATATTTACAATAATTTCTTAACATTGTTCACTCGCATCTATGAAGTTTCAACAGAGTAATTTCACGATACTACTCAGGACTTCTAAAGTGTCTAAACTTCAAGTACTAAACTATCTGATATTCGCATTCGTACAACACCTTGTATGATTTTTTGAAAATCTTCAGGAATAAAATGTCCGTTCATCATTTTTCGTGAGTCCCCTTAAAAAATTTATAAGAATAAAATCACTTTAAGGCAAGTAAAAAAAAAAACAACAAAAGCTAAAATTTGCTTAATATCACATGGTAGCGGATCAGACACTCGTGGTCGTACACCAGAAAATTTCTGGAAAATATCGAGTTCTCGCTACACTCATTGCAAAATGGTAAGACACCCCTCAATTTTTCTAACTATTCAGAAAATGTGAAGATCGGAAAATCCCAAGTACCTATATTATTGAACTAATTGAAGTTTATTGAAATTCAATAGAAAAAGAGAATCTATAAATAATCCTTAATGCATTTTTTAAAGATCCTTAATAATTGGCTGCTACAAAAAGAAAAAGACAGTAGAGTTTTCTTTGGTGAGTTTGTAAGTCATCTAGTATAGTATCGTGACATATAGAAATTAGCGTAGATTCTTCAAATAAAACGTGTGAGCACAGTTTCAATAACTCTTTGTGAAAATGGGTGAAGGAAAAAAGCTTACGCAAATAGTGAAAATAATATATTTGTAAAAAGACAGCAAGAGTGTGGGAAAATTCGTTAAAATTATTAAAAGGAGTCGATGTGTAGTAATGAATCTTCTCAGAGATCCTGATAATTATCGGGAAAGGAACATCCCAGGCCGACCAGAAGAACGTGCAATTTGAAGATAGGCATCCAATTCAACGAACACTGCAAGGGAAATCTCCTGTGGAAGCTGGAGGTAAAACAAAAAATCGTCACGCAAAAACAACTTAAATGAAAAAAGCATCTTAAAAGTCTCATCAATAAGTAATTAAGGAATCCTTTTTTCCCTTAAAATTTCAATATGATTTTTCAGTTTTTTACAATTTCTGAAAGCTTATAAACATTGAGGGGTGTCATCATTTTGCAGCGGAGTGAAGGTGTTAGAAGTTTATTTTGTTTGAATTAACAGTTTAGTTTAAAGAAAACGAGCTGTTTTAATCAAACCACATTCATGTTAACTTTATAGAAGAGTGCTTGTTTAGCGTTAGGTAACTTTTCTTAAGCCCAAAAAGGAAGGTAAAATAGGCATCTACTGAAAATATGCACCTTAAAAATTTGATTAGCAAAGAAAGGGCAAAAGCTTACGAAAAAGTTCTAAAACAATTCATTGGGGTGGATCAACCATATGATACATGGTAAAAAAATTGAAAATTCGTCGGCAAACTAACCAAGAAACCTGGACAGAATAGTGTTAAGTAAACGTGATGACCGAATAATATTCAAGCAGCTGAAAAGTACACTTAAATGAAATGAGGAATTTAAGGAAGCTACTGGGAAATCTGTAAGTACAAGAATAAATACACATGATTGCGAAAACAGCAAGAAGAAAGCCTTTTATCAATAAAAATATCAAAATGAAACGGTTGAAATAAGCTATATAGGATGTTAATAAGATCCAAGGATTTTGTAGACGATTTATTTTTACAGATCAAAGTAAATTTTTATATTTATTAGCCGAAATGGGCAAATACAAAAAAACAAATATAAGCCATCAAGCAACCTTACCTTTTTACCTTTTGGGCAAAGAGAAGTCACAATTAAAAAAAAAACAGTGTATTTTGTGTAGCGGATTTTTGTAGTGGTGGTAGCAGTCTTGGTAGCATATTCAAATGTTTACGATACTCAGTAACTTCTGACATTTTTCCGTTACCACTACGGATAAAAATTACCAGACAATTACGACACCGAATAGCAAGATGGTCTTTGATTTTGCGATTTAATATTTATATTTAAGGACCCTACATATTCAATCACCTGCTTCTGAAGCTTTTTTTGTTGGGTTTCAGCTAGCTCATGACTGTTTTTTTCGCATGCAGATTCTTAAAGGTGACAAAGTGATGTTTTGGACAGTTAGCAATCGAAATGAGGATGTGAGCACATATATATATGTTTTGACAATCATGTATAGTTGATTATGGCTGAATATATTTTGAATCTGGTCAGTTATATTTCAATTTGGAATCAAGCAAACTGCCTAAACATATCATCACTATAGCTAAAAACTACATATAAGCACTTTGGCGAAAATATAATAAACTGAAAATGATAGTGAAATCTTCTGCGAGAGGGAGCAGCGGATTAGCTGTGCTTAAATCGTATGGTCGACGCTGGATCAAGATCAAATCTTGGGCATTCCGTTAATCTCTAACTAGATAATAGCGTCAGCTAGTGGTAAAAAGGACTTCATGATAACAGCGTTAATTCGTCGAAAGTTAATTTCAGGTAGGCTGAAAAGAATTATAATGCGACAACTTTGCTTTTCCTATATTTTTCATTCGCTATAATATCACATCCAAGGATATTAAACGTTGGGTAAATTAAATCATTGTCTTAGAAAATATTTTATACTCTGAAAGAGGAGAAGATACACATTCAAACTCATATTTCAACACTTTGTCAATTTTCTGCTTATTTTCATCATTGTTATGATTTTCAGAAATAGTAGAAAGTTCCAATTATATGCACATGCTATTTTTGATTGGCGTTTATCACATTAAAACATGTTTTCATAGAATTTTTTTTAAATTTTATGAACAATTTGAGCACACATCTCCACTTAGGCCTATTGATCTGTTTCAGATATATAAATAAAACAAATTCACGAAATCATATTTAGATAGTTTGATTTCTTCTCCGGTCGGTATCTTATCAGGAACTTTTAATAGACTTCGATAAGATATAAATATTAAGGAATTTTATTGAATGTCAGCAGCCGCATTGCGAGCACAGGTAGAAGGTAGTGCTCTTTGAATTTTGCAAAAGGCCTAATTGCTGGAACTTTAATTAAATTTATTCAAATGTTTTGAACTATGTTTTAGAAAAATCATCCAAAAGTGGGATGTCTGGTTATGGGGTTTGTAAAAATATTTGTAAATTATAATGTTTGTTTGGCAAAATTTGTAAATGCGTTTGATGGTCTCTATTTTCGCGAAAGTATGATAGTGCATCTTTACTGAATATTTTCATGTGACATGTGCTCGTTTATTTGAAAGCAGATATTGAAATGTGTGATATAAGTGCCTATCGAGGCTAGATTGAGAGGAAAATAATCGTGCAAGTAGACATTTATAATTTCGATATCGAATTACGTATGTATAATTGATGACCTTGACCGTATTTTTTCTGCAGTGCTTTCGCGTTGTTGATAAAATCTAAGTTGAGCAAGTCGATATTAAAGTGTTTTTTTCGGAGAATTGGCTGTTGCACAAATTCATCGTTCTTACTAGTAATAGCCGGTTTGATTGGCATAGAAGTCACTTTTCCTGACACATACATCATGAGTTAGAAGCAATTATTTATATCGCTTAAAAACAAACCAGGTTCAAAATTTGAAAGGTCTTTCGTGCTATTTATCAGCAATAAATCTTTTGAACGTGCGAAATCTATTTTATGAATATTAAGCTAAAGCATAATGTGCTTTGATACTGCAAATGACGATTTTTTTGAACAAAATACATTTCAAGTTTCAAAAGAAAAATACACCAAATATATACATTCAATCGATATTTTGCGAATTTAACGCTCTTGTTCAATGGAAATGACTGACTACATTCAAATTTGGAGTTCATATTTATAAACTTTATTTATAAACTTTTAATCGGCGAGATGTAACACATGTTATATTTTTCATTTACAAAGCATATATTTTCAAACGTCCATATTCCATCCAGAGAAATTTTCCCATTATTATTGTTCTCTTCGTCCTTATCATTGCCGTTATCAGCCCTTCGTATACCGTCATCTATGCGCTACTAGCGCCACACCATACCTACGATGTTCTGTTCACTGCGCAACAACAACCCTCATAGCAAATGCCTACACACTGCTATGCTATTGGCAAGAGAAGAGCAGCAGGAAGACCGCGGTAGACGGGCTAGAGTCCAAGTTTTCAATGTAAAAAGAATCGATAAGACAATTTCTGGCTGGTATCGGGGTGGATGAGGGATGTCTAAGAAAAGTGTTTGTTTCGTGTTTTTTCCTTAAATAATCAAGCCTTTTGCGTGTCGTTGGTGCTTAATTGAGGAAGATGCTAATTACAGTTGCATTCTATTCATAGTTGCTGCGCGATAGCTTTCGTATTGCAACAAGAAATCACTTTCGATCCGAGGGCGGTTGGTGATTTGCTGCTGCATAGCTAGTCGGGCTGCTAGAGCTGCTTGCATATCCATTACATTATATAATTTCGCTAGGACAACAATTCGAATTCATTCAAAATTTCACATAAATTAGAACGCTAGATATCATGCAGCCTCCGCCGCGTAAAGTAAGTATCAAAACTCGTGCAAGGACCAAGTGCTCTTGATTAGTATTTTCTTGAGTATTCTGGTGGCCTGTGTATCGATTACGCACATTTTGTGATGACAGTCCGGAACGGGGCAGGTAGTGGCGGAGTAGTGAGTGCATGATTGCCGCAAATTACAATCGATTTAACATTTGTTTTTCACCGCACTGGCTGCCGAGTGTACTTTGTGTGTTCATCATGTTATTTCTACAGGGGAACTACGCGAAATTTTTGAAGAATCTGCACACTGAGCAAGTCGCCAAACTTCAATTGAAAAACCAGCATGAGTGCGATTTGCTCGAGGACATCCGCCAGTTCACCATCAAACGGTCGGCTATCGAGAAATCGTACAGCGAGGCCTTGCTCAAAATATCGTCGGCGTACCTGAACAAGAAGATACCAAACATCCCCGACATCAAGGTCGATGGCATGGACGAGAGATGGTAAGTATCCATTCAAAGCTCTCCATTCGAAAACAGTCGATGCATTGATTGTCGTTTTGCAGGAACATGTGGAGTGTGTGGCGAACGGTACTGGAGGAGAACGAGAAATTAGCTAGGGCACGACTGGCTGCCATTGAAGTGTTTCAACAGCAGATAGCCGACGAAGCAAAACTTCTTCGTGACTACAAGCTGCAAATCAGTAAGAAGTGCTTGAATCAACTAGCAAACATTCAGAAAGAGCTTCAGGTCACAGTCAGCGAGGTAGATAAGACGAAAAAGCAATACTTCGACGAGGAGCACTGTGCCCACGATGTTCGAGACAAGGCTCGTGACATTGAAGAGAAATTGAAGAAGAAGAAAGGCTCGTTCTTCCAGTCAATTACGTCCTTGCAAAAGAACAGCGCAAGGGTTACTTCACGCAAGGAGCAGATGGAGGAAAAATCCACTGGCGCTCGAAATGACTACATTCTAAGTCTGGCTTCAGCAAATGCTCATCAAAACCGTTACTTCACCGTGGACTTGCAGACGACCATGACCGGCATGGAGAACTACGTCTTCGAACGCATTGCTGAGTATTTAACGCTAATGGGACGCACAGAACTGTTAACCTGCTCGGCAACACAGAACTCATTTGGCAAAATCCGTGACCAAGCGCAACAACTATCACGCGAGTACAATCTTCAATGCTGCTATCTTTTCTACCCGGTATTGAAACAGCACATTCAGTATGACTTCGAGCCATGTGATAACGATCCCGTTAGGAAAATTACTGCAGAGCAAGACTCTGCAGCAGATTCGCTAGCTAGAGAAGCAAAATCACTAGCATCGCGTATAGTACGGGAGAACAATTCGATACGGGAACACGCCAGGAAGTTGGCCATTTGTGTTTCGATGCGCGATTCCGGTCAGAGAACCGATCCCAATGACCCCAACGGGCCAGATCTGGATACTAAGATTGAGGAATTCCGAGAGCTTATTAGAAAAGCGGAAACGGAAAAGGTACGTGCTGAGGCTTGTCTGGAATGTCTCCGTGCTGGAGGAATTAATGTAGACGAATGGGTGCAAGAGGCAGAATCGCTCGGAGTACATGAGCTGACGCGATCGGCAAGCTCGATTTCAATGAGAACTGATGCATCGGGACAAGGAGTAAGTTACGTGATATTTTATGTGTTCACCATTTCTTGTTTACATTATGGCTATACATAATGCCTTCTGCATAAGCTAGTATTTGGCTGGACTTGATTTCCAGACATTTTAAAAGAGTGAATCAGTTTTTGATTTGTTTAGGATGGAGCCATAACGGTATAGTCTGATGATGCATTTGGTGTATCGGGCTATCTGCTCTTACAGGGTAGAGAAGAATATCTTATAGGAGGTACTGAAAAAATATTATACCCCTATAATTGCTGTACGTTGTGACATCTCCTAAGATGCCGCTCCTATTATGCCTTTCAGTCTTCTGGTATATCTCCATGCCCCATGCGCACACTTTAATATCATGCAGCACTTGCTGTAACATTGGTCCTCCATATTTAATCAGTTCAGCTGGTATGCCATCAGCTGCCGGAGCTAACTCTTCTATGCATAGTGCTGGAACTGGGTAGGCTTATCGCCTTCCAGCAGAAGCCACCGGTTTTGGATGATTTTATAACGTTACAAATACTGATTCTTGAACACATAGTCGTTAGACAGTTTTACCGAATGTGTTCTTCTGTGTTTTTGTGGTTGTGTGTTTGTTTTTGGGGTGTTTTTTGTTTATCTTCAGTGTGCTGTCTTTTCAGGTATTTTTTGTACGTTTTTGTTAGTTTTTCTTCAATGTTTATTCCATGCACGTCCTCTCGAGGTAAAAGGATCAAAAAATTGAAGAATAACTAACAAAAACGTGCAAAAAAAAGATAAACAAACACACAACCACAAAAAAAACAATCGGTAAATTAAACTACAAAAAACACAATCAGTAAAACTGTCGAACGGCTATGGGGAGCACATAGTCGAGTTCGTCCAAGTTTTTTTTTCTGAGAAACCACTTGTAAACAAAAGTTGCCCTTCTGAGGGACCACAGCGTTGGTTTTATGTTTTAATTTTTGATGCTTTTTTCCACAACTCTCCTCCATAAGAGACCACTCACTTCCACAAAACAAAGCAAAAATAAGTATATTTATTAATAGAGAATAATAATTGCTTTTTATTTAAAATTAAAATTATATTTTTTCTGGGAAAATAATTTTTTTCAGTTATTCAAATCTATTAAAAATAATTTTTATTTAAATTTAAATTGATATCTCTTATTGGGAAAGACTTTACTGTAGAGCTCAATACATTCAGTTTGGCAATCTTATGTACATAATTTTTTGTAGGAAAATCCAAGTTCGGATTCATTTTATGACAGTGATAATGCTGAGCAAGAGACTCAGCCAGCGGCTCCTGCACCGCAAGAAGACATGACCAAAGACCAATTGTCACAAGACGGTGATGTTGATGGTGAGAATGTTTTTCAATTGTTTCGAGTTTGATTCTGCTTTGAATAATATATTTTTTATCGATGCAACATAGTCGAGCAAGAGAGGCACACAATTGAACAATTAACCGCTGGCTGGGAGGACCCTACTGAAGTTGATTGGAGCACTGAGGATACAACAGTTCCAGAAGTAACTAGCTCGCAAAAAGACACAATATTCAAATGTACTGCTATTTACAGCTACACGGTATGCTTTTAAATTATATACGAATGTTTTGGAAGATTTCAGTAATTGATTTTATTCAATTTTGCATTAGGCTCAAAACCCAGACGAGCTGTCGATCGTGGAAAATGAACAGCTTGAAGTGATCGGAGAGGGAGATGGTGATGGGTGGCTTCGCGCTCGAAACTACAAGGGTGAAGAGGGATACGTGCCGCACAACTATTTGGATGTCGAACAAGATGCTGTTATGGAAACTGGGCAAAATCAACTGCAAACTCAAATCTCCTTCTCGTCGGTTGACTACACGGTGGACACTGAGGACCAAACTCAAGATTCAGTCCAATCTCCCGATCAGGTGTCGGTGATAATGGCGCCTGGGAAAAAGAAATCCAATCAAGAATATTGCATAGCTTTGTATGATTACGATGCCACCGCCCAAGATGAACTTACTTTCGAAGAGGGACAGATTATTAAGATTATAACGAAAAGTGCGCATGGCGTGGATGACGGATGGTGGGAAGGTGAATTGGACGGTAAAGTAGGAAACTTCCCGTCATTAGTTGTGGAAGAATGTGATGAAAACGGTGAGCCTCTGTCGGAGGAAGGAGAAGAATCACCTTTAGCTCAGCTTCCACCTGGGCTGTCTCTTCCAGCCCCGCCGGCATTGCCAGCTGAATATGCAGATTCGCTGAGTGAGAAGTTACAGGACCTACATGATATGCAAGGTAAATAGACGAGTTTTCAAAAACAAACCGATTTCAATTGTTAATATTTGACATTTTCCAGTGGCAGAAGAACAATGTGATAATGTTCCACAAATGCCACCTCCAGGTAAGCTATTTTGAAATTGTGTCTTGGCAATATATGTACTTGTATCGTGTACTTTTCATGCTTACAATCATTCAGTACTTGTGCAAGAAGATACAGATGAACAGGTTTGTCTGATACCAATTTGTGTGCTTTCAGTAGTAATTTAATATTCATTTAATTTTATATTGATTGGATGCAAGAAGGAAAAATAAAAAAAAAACGTTTGCACATTTCAGGCTTTCGATCAGGAGCAGGCAAGTTCGCAAGCACTCGAGCCGGATTCGAGCAAGGCACCAACAACTCTGGGGCTCGGTGGAATGGCACAAATCATCGTTACGGCAGCTACACCAATGGTGGATGATGGTGACAAAACATTTCCACCGAAAACAACTGCAACTGGTGCAGCTGCTTCAAAGTCCAAGGAAAATGTTGCAGTGGTGCAAGATAATGTGGAATCAGAAAAAAGTAGCGAAGTACATGTTGAAGAGGAAAAGCAATCGGATGTGTCTGTAGTTATTACGGAGCAGTCTCCTTCGCCACCGACAGAACAAGAGGACACAGTAACGCAATCTCAAGTCACGGAAAGTGAGGTTGCTAATGAAAACCACTTCGAAGCGAATTTCGAGGCCAATTTCGAAGCAAACTTCGACGATGCGTTCGGTGCTGAGACGGATTCGCCCAAGCAAGTTGTCGGCGGAAGAGCTAGCATACCAGAAGAACTTGCTCCACATCAGCTAGCACGTTTGCAGGACTTGAAGGAATCAAATGCTTAGGTCTACAAAACTACGCAGCTATTATTTAATATTGCTAGAAAAATGCAGGAAGATGTAAATGATTTCGACTATGTCAGCATCAAATGGATAGATTTCCCTCAGATATCAGAAAATTGTAAATGGAAAAATGGCCCAGGAAACACTAATTGATTCAAACAGCAACTGTATAGGTCACCGATCGACGAGTTTCTACCAGCTGCATATTAACAGATTAATGCACCATTTGAATCTAAACTATTTCGATTCAGTCTGAACATGAACGTATTGCAATGATCCGATCAGAAATCTTTCTTGTTAATTCAAATAGTATTGATTTATAATGTTGATTAAAACTAGCTAAAATTTATTTCGAACAAGCAGTTATAAGTTGAAATTGATGTTAAATTCGGGTTAAATACGAAACTCGTTGAAAGTTACTCCCATAGTATGGTTTATTGCTCTCACGCTTCGATATATCTTATACTCATAAAAGTACGTTCTTCATAGGGAATTATTGAAAGTATAGTAGAGCATACGACCTCCCGTTACCAAGTACGATAGTGTTACTCTCTGTGAAGCAATCCTCTTCTACCTTCGATATTCTGCAGGCCCTTATTGTTGTTGACCGATCAAATTCCAAAATCTAACTGAACTGTATTAGCGTACTACTATAATACTGAAAATCTGCATAAATCCACATACCGTACGAAGCCGCATATTATTAGATACTAGACACATACCTCTAGTGCATGTAAATTTACCATAAGAGTTTATAAGATACTCATCACAAGAATATGTATTAGTAAACGTTATTCGCTATAAATGTAATAATCTAAAAAAAATGGCTAATTACGAATACAATTGTGTACGTCGCTAGCGTCACCTTGAAACTACTATGTACACTTATATTTAGCACTTATGCCTTGCTGCCTTGTGTAAACCTTCAACCAGAACGAAATCTCACTTCCAATTTCATCCCTTGCATTGCATGTTTCGAATATTTACTTTGGCACAAACCATTGCTAGGATAATCTTTATTATTATTATTGGATAATTAAGAGCCAAATGACTGGTCCTTAGTTCGTAAGTGGCAGAATATTGTTGCGTACTACTGCAATAGCTAGCCGATGTCTGGCTGGTTATCAAATTTAGGGAATATTTTAATGTTAAATCTTACGTCGATCTAGTAAATATGCTCACAGTATTCCTGCCAAACTATACTTATTCCGAACAACAGAGCTTGTGACCGAATTACAGTTTGTTTCGATCTCCGAGTAAATTAGATAGATTCGTTTTGCAGGCAGTCAAACTAACACGTTTATACAAATCGCTATCTTCATTTCGATTCAATACCTTAGTTTCGAAAAAGATATAGTCCGCAGGACGGTACAAACCATAACACACATGTACGTATAAATTAAACTATGTATGTTACACAAAATACGCTAACAAGTTTGTTTATGCTGTAGTTAAGAGAAAATAGTTAAATGCAAAAAGTTACTAAATTGATATGTATTTAGATTGAGTTCGAATATTTATGAGATATTATCAGCTTTTCAGCGGACTTATTATCTTGTCTTTCAGAGACAGATCTCATTATGTAATGTATACCTCTTGGAATTGTCAATTGACAAAGTATATGTAAAAAAATATGTAAATTGCTAATTTAAAAATATGATTCCGTTTAGAGCAACACGAAGCAAGCAAGAGTAAACGATTTAGTTGGCGGCAGATCGATTGCAGGCGTCTTGTGTAAAACTCTAATTTATAAGTTGAAATGGAAATAGAAGAAGAATAAAAAATGATAAGACGAATTATGTAGCACATTAATAAATTGAAGTTTCTTAGTTTGTGGGGAAGTTTTGTTTCATTTACGTACTGGAGAAATAGATTTCTTTATTTTTTTTTTACTTCGCTAAATTTGCAAAGTAGTCTCTTGAAACGGACGCTCAGATATGCTTGTCGGGTAACGGGAACATTCTTCAGATCCTTCCAAGCAGCCGAATGAATGTAGCATAGGATTCTTGTGGGTCTCAAAATCAAGATCTTGTATTCTTGCACTTTTATTTAAAAAACTGTTTGTTATCGCCCGAAAAGTTTACAGAAGAAATATACGGTGATTAAGTACCTTGAGTCCGGACATTAAGTCATCTCAACTGAATAAGCGACGAATATCGTTTATGAATTTTTTCACGTTGTGCATTGAAAATCTAGATTTTAGAAAGTATAGAAAGTACAGCAAAAGGCAGTTTTTTTAGTTTAGTTAAGATAGTCGAACATATTCTGGAATAGCTGCTGTGAAAGCCAACTTGGTTGCAATGCTAGGATAGAGAAATCAGCACCGAATATTTTTGTCATATTTATACAAAAATAAGCAAACAATACAAAATTGTTTCCAGTCAGTAGCCTATAATGAAAATGAGCCACAAAGGTTTAAAAAGGTTTACCCTAAATTTTGGTTCTTTTCCGGGTAGGCTAATATAAGTAGAATACACAGTAATACTTCGAAATGTTAATTAAATTTCTAAAAATAAAGTACCGAAAATGACCCCAGTTTTAGATTTTTCGTTTATTAAACGCTGATTATTTATGCTATGTTTCTTTTTATGGCTTTAAGGCATTTCAGCGCAAAATCGCCAGACAGGACGTGCTTTATTTCGGAGGTTGTCAATCATTTGTCTTAATCCCTTGCGCTTATAAATTTTATTATAAGTTGATTTTTCTTGGTATATTTGCATACTCAATCAAAGTTGAGAAACATTTTCTGACAGAAGTTCGAGGTTTATTTTTTTTGTCAGCCTATTTCGATATTCTTAGACAATGCTATTCTCCTATAAATCGAAATTGTATGTGACAAATATTTTGTAGTCGAATCAGAGCTTCAGTAAAACTTAACTGAAGTTAGTTAGTACCTCAATCCTTCATTAAAACACATGGTTACTACTTTTTTTTTTATAGTTCTGGTACTATTAGCGTACGTTTAATTTGCCCGAAACTGCTTCCCGAAACTGTTTCCGGATGCTGTTTGGCGTCGTTTTGTGAAAAATTATTTGGAAGCAGTTTTAGGAAGCAGTTTCGCGCATTGTAAGTCTACTACCACTAATCTACTACTAATTAAATGTTATTTCTATTTGATAAAATATATAACTGCTTTTCCAAAAAATAAAAACAGGCTTTTGATAAAAATAAGTATGACTAAATATAAATTAGTAAAGCTAAGCAATCACAACAATTAACAATTAACTAAACTAATATTAAGTTTTATGTTAGATATTTGTGTTATCCGTGGTTTTTCTGTTACTTGATTTACTTCATTTGAATTTAATTTCAATTCTCCTCAAGTAGATTTTTCGTCACACAAATTATATAACATTTTTCTCAAATGCAATGGAATATTTGAACAAACATTTGAATGAGTAGTTAAGACAACTTCAATGCTCGGATGCTATTTAGCTATTTTTTCGAACGCGCATTCCCCTAGCAGCTGGCACAATTTTCTTTATTGATGATTTTGACAGTAGGCAAATTTGAAGAGTGCTTGTTCCTGGGAGTCTATTTGTGGTCCAAAATATATTTTTACTTCATTTCGAAGCTATATATCCCAATTTGAACTAAGATGTCAAATATTTGTGAGCCCCTGACACTAGCCAAAGGTGATTTGCGAAAAGTTAATTCACTTACCATTCGACGAACTCCAATTCTCTTACGATTGATTTTGCAGATGTGAAACGATCAATAGAGCTACTTGAAAAATTGCAAGCCAGTGGAGAATTTCCATCTACAAAGCTTGCGGCGTTGCAGAAAGTGCTTCAAAGTGATTTTTTGAATGCAGTACGAGAAGTTTATGAGCACGTATACGAAACGGTTGATATTCAAGGATCGCAAGATGTACGGGCGTCGGCCACTGCAAAGGCCACAGTGGCAGCGTTTGCTGCCAGCGAAGGACATGCCCACCCTCGGGTCGTTGAGCTCCCAAAAACGGATGAAGGTTGGTATTTTGGCGGTGATTGCTACTAACAAGTCTTATCTAATTGAAATCTACTCTGTGGATGTAGTACTTGAAATGAGCGCTTCAAGGTAGAATTTAAGGACCTTACAGACACCACAGAGTTTTAACTATTTCGATTATTTACATTGAAAAGCAAAAACATGCTTGTCTTGTTAAAAAATATAATCATCCTAAAACTATGTTCGCAATTAGTTGCACCCCCAGTACAATCATAATCTACTTACAGGTCTGGGTTTCAACGTAATGGGAGGAAAAGAGCAGAATTCGCCCATTTACATCTCGCGAATCATACCAGGTGGCGTTGCGGATAGACATGGAGGGCTGAAGCGTGGCGATCAACTCCTCTCGGTCAATGGAGTGGTAAGTACTATGGATTAAATAACTTTTATTTGAACTAACCAGCTTATTTGCAGTCCGTCGAGGGAGAAAATCACGAAAAAGCCGTAGAGCTCTTAAAACAAGCTATTGGTTCAGTTAAGTTAGTTGTTCGTTACACACCCAAAGTATTAGAGGAAATGGAGCTGCGCTTCGACAAGCAAAGGGCTGCTCGTAGACGCCAATACCAATAAACTGCCAGCGTAACATTGTTATGTGACACACATTCATCCAACTATAACCTACTACATTTATGACAAAACCATTGTATTTGTGTTTATTTTATTTTATTCGACATAAAAAGTTTATTTCAAGTGTTTAAGGATTGAATTTCTCTGTGGATGCGCCCACTCCTTCTTCCTCATAT